>APFE030458230.1:4708-25781 GCA_000404065.3 Pinus taeda
CATCAAATGAAGCAACAGGCAGACCAACATTGTTCAGAGTGCACATTTCAAGAAGGGGATCAAGTATTCCTACGGCTTCAACCATATAAGAAAAAATCATTCAAAGAAAAGGGCTGCCAAAAATTAACTCCAAAATTCTATGGACGTTATCAAATACTTCAGTGCATTGGAGTAGTTGCCTACAACCTGACCTTGCCACCAACTTCAAAACTCCATCCAGTCTTCCATGTATCATGCCTAAAAAAAGTGGTGGGGAACAATTGCAGAATTTAAACCAGTCTACATACATTGGATGAAGAAGGATCACTCTGGCTCCAACCTAAAAAAGTCCTCGATATGCGAGAATGACATCTGCATAACCACACGAACAAGGAAGTCCTCGTAAAGTGGAAAAACACCTCTCTAGAAGATGCGACTTGGGAACCAATCACTATTCTTCAGTAGTTTCCATAGCTTTGGCCTTGAGGATAAGGTTTCTTTTGATGGGGGAGGGCATGTTAGGGTCCAAATTTAACCCTTTTATTTATGTAATAGGGTGGAGTCATAATTATAGTTAGTTAAAGAGCTAATAAAGCCCGTATTGATAATTGTAAGTGATTGGCCCGCATTTAAGAAAGGGATCATAGTTTTTTTTTTTGTAAATTAGACTACTGCTATTATATTATACAAAAATTGTTACAAAAGAGTACATCCGCAATGCTAAGATGGCCGCCGCTGAACATTTGAGTGCGCTATGACTGAACATAAACCTGAAAACTGTGGAGCAAAGGAGCTGTCCACTGACTCTAGACCCGAACACATGACAAACTAGTTACACGAAGATAACAAACTAGTTACACGCAGATTGCTTTCTGTCCTTGCCAAAGCGACACGAAACTTCCCAACGATCCAAAAACAAGACACGTAACAGACATTGAGCTATGCTACCCGCTCCCATTACAGACTCAGAGCTACCATTCATACCCGTCCCAAGACACTTAACAGACATTACATACGATGATAAGTATCATGCAAAAACCATGGAGCCGCCATTCTGGAACTGAAAGCGTAGCCAAGCAGAGGACTTACTCATCCATGGAGGTGGACTATTGTTCATCCACCACTCTACAGGCGTAGGGATCAGAGGCGCTCGAATCCGTGTGGGGAGGTTCATTGCGTGCAGGCTCGCTTGTTCCAGTCGTTGCTCCCACAGCCGCACCCGAGGCCTCCGCAGGCTGCAGTCGAGAGCTTTGAACAGGCGAGGGTGGTCGTGGCTCCGCTGGAGCTGCTGGTAGGTTGGCGTGCTCGCATTTCTCAAGCCGAACAGTAACATAGAAGGTGGCGTTATCCAAAACACAGGGGAACCGGAACCGCGTGGAAGGGTGAGAGCCGAGCGAGCACATCGCTGTGCCACCCCGCCCTCATCCTCTGCCATGGCCCTGCCGAGCACCTGGAGAGTTAATTTCTTCTGAAGGAGAGCTGAGTGAGGCTGAGGACCGCGGAGGAGAAGCATGTCCACGAGTGCCACCTCTTGAGCCTCCCCGTCAGCAAGGTTGCCGCATTTGATCTCGCGGCATTCTGATATCGTGCTGCCTGGTGTACAAAGGAGCCTTTCACCACACAAAAGCCGACCAGGTGAGGAAATATCAATTGAAATGACAGACAGTTAAAAACCAGAGCTTACCACCCCAGAATGCTGACTGGAGTGAACCAGGGCGACGCTGAGAGTATGGCATAGAGCCTAGAAACTTTGGAGCCAACGAGACCGCACAGGTGCCAAGTTCTTTTGAAGAAGATAAACCAGAGAGCCAGAGTGAGCCAAGATGAAGACCAAGGCCTTCTGCACAGAGGGCCGAGGTCTAAAACCTGGCACACTCGACCAAAACAATCTCATCCACAAGCTGAACAAGTTGCAGGCTAAACCCCGAGACTAGTTACAGACCATACCCACCATTACCACCCTTGCATAATGCATCGTCGAGCAGAGGGAGCTGAATGAAATAGAATGCCGCGTGACCATTCTCCCATGCGGAGTAATGGCTGCATTTAACTAAGCCGGACGAAGGAGGCAGTTTCGAGATGCTTCCATCCACACGTCTGGAGCGGGCTGCCACTTACCTTTTAATGAGGCGGCCCGTTCATTTATGGGCAGACTAATCACCCACAGCCGGGGGAAAGGGATCATAGTTAGCTGCAAGCGGGCCATGGTATTAGATAGATGGTATTGCAAGAACCATGGTAATGACCCATGGTATTGTATGTATGAATCCTTTATAAAGGATAGAGACTCCCCATTGAGAAATATCGAGTCTTATTTTATAATCAAGCTTTGCTCTGCTATAGGTTTCCCCCTCGAAGAGGCAAGTTAACATTGCTTTCATCTCTGAATAATAAAATACTTGTTGCTTTTCTCATTTTGTTTTGTGTTCTGGGTTGTATTTCTTTGCATATTTGGTATTCTTGGATTTCTCGCGGTCAAGATATTTTGTATTCATTTGTTTTTCTTTTACTTTTAAAATACCGTTGGAAATTACCATGGGTTTCTATAACCATGGCTTGTAAACCACTTAATGAAGAATCAAGATAATATTATGTACTCTTCCTTCTCTTACGTATAATTTTAAATACATTTGGAAAGATTCCCTCTTATCTTTATTATGCACTTTTTATCAATAATGTAGAACCTCTTTCTATATATATGAACGTTCTCCTTCAAAATTTACATAAGACTATATTTATTTATTTATTTTTAAATATATTTTTTTAATCTTTATATGTACTTATTTTATTTATTTTTTCTTTTTTTCTTTCTTTGAATTTGAATTTTTTCGATTATATTTTTTTTTAACTTTTTTTCTCTCCATATATATATATTATTATTATTATTTATTATTATTATTGAATGAATTCTTGATAACGAAATGGAGAAACTCCAAATTCTTGTAGCAAAACACTTCAATGACAACAATGTTGATGAATTTGATGGTTAAAGACCTGGATCGGAGAACATTGCTCTGTGCAGTGGTTGAGTGACTAGAGGATCGAACAACTCTGATAACAATGTAACAACCAAAAGTCATATATGAAGAGGAAATATTTAAAATACTTCGTAGACAAAGACATCCATCGTGGGATATTAATTGTAAATGTCTATTGTATAAAATAATTTATGTAGGATGAGTACAAATGAGAATGAGTGTCCTATATATATAGCCAGGTAAGTACCCTTTTAGGAACAGGCATGTCTCTAAGACATGCCTTTTCATTATTAACTAACTAACCATTATTTAATTTACTTATTATTTATTATTATATTTATATTATTATGATTATTATTTATTATCTATTTTTATTTATTTTTACATAATTTATGTTCATAACAGAATATGAAAATGATGACATCTACATTAGATGAGCCAACCTCAACATAAGTGATGTTATCAAATCATGGGGTCGAGAACCTGCTAAGTTTCTTCATTGCCCATATGTAGTCTACCCAACTAAGATCCTCCGAGATGTATATCATTATCTGATTGCAATGCGTTATCGGTTGCATGGGCACAAGAATGCTGAGATGTTTGAGGAAAAATAGATATATATGCTCAATATGGTCATAACCCATGGAAGAATCTTCAATTGAGAAGATATATTGTCATTTGAGTTGTAGCGTCATGTGGGGTAGGAAAAATCATCTTTGAGGGTAAACCAAGCCCTGAAATTCTACATGTATGCATTTCTTTTAGATGGAATATGTTCACAGTATGTGTTCCCAATAATGTACTAGAATTGGACCCCTCGGGACAAGTTCCCAGTTTATTTCCACTACGGAGTGGTATCATAATCAAGCTTCAAAGGCACATATGACAGATTTGCCAAGAACTTATTTGCAACTATCTTTCATATTATATTCAATATCGATCCTCCTTGCATGAATGATAAGGTAGAGTCAATATGAAATATCAAAGATTGGTTTGCATCTCTCGAGGGTACCTACATTAGATGTTTTCAATGTCAGATATCCCCTCATTTCATGTCAGGATATGTGACTAATAAGGTGGTCATGCAAGAAGTAAAAAATTAGTTGGACAAGGGATTATCAAGACTTCTTGACAGGAGGAAGAAATCCCCTTTTCCCACCTTCCCGTTGAGGATCAAATTATATTCGCTGAAGTGCCACAAGGAGACAACATTAGAAATACAAGATTTGGATTGCTTGCACTTCGTCACTAAATACATTCATGGATATGATCCTGGGAGAGTGTGAAGAAAAAATTGAGAAAGGATCAATTACAGTATGGGGTATTCATCCATGTACACAACAAAATATGAAAAAAAGGAGAACTAGTATAATGCAGTTACAAAGAAACATACAACAATAGAGACCAATTCACCCCAATATCCACCAACTCAAGATATGCAGGTCTAGGAGGAAGAATAGATAACCCCTCAAGCAAGGAATGTAGCTCCTAAGAAAAGGATTAGATATGATTCGACAGGTGAGAGAAGAAGGAAGTGGAAAGTTGATCCTATGGACATAAGGGTTATTCAAGCAGAACAAGGGAGGAGAGAAGTAGAAGAAGAAGAGGAGAAGAGGTTGCATGATGAGATTATTGAAAAGAAACAAGCAGAATAAGAGGAGAGGAGAATGATAGAAGAACAACAACAAAGTCATTCCCAAGTGAAATAAGTATCACAACGACTAGAATAAGAACAATTGACTTAAGAGAAGAAAAGGAAAGGTGAAGGATAGAAGAAGAATAGAAACAGAAATACCATGAGGAAGAAGGAGCATAGAGACTAGAAGAAGAACAATTGAATCAAGATATAGAAGAGGAATATTTGGAGGAAGAATATATCATTCAACACATGGATGATGAGCCAAGTTCTCTAGAGGAACCTCCTCTCGCTGGTGGTCATCTTCCATTTGGAGAGATGGGGATCACACATCCACCAGAATACAGAGTCATGGATGTATGTAGTGTCGTGTTTGATCAACTTATGAAGAGGATCATGTAGAAAAGTAATAGATAATTTCAAAAGGGTCCCAAAAATCCTATCCCAGATTCTACATAAAAGGTGAGAGTTGCCAACACTAGAAGGAATCCTAGGGAAGTCATGGAAGAAAATGTTTCTTTTTCCACAGCAGCATAAGGCAACTCTTAATATCTACTAAGTGAGAATGCTAGATTGAGGAAATAACTTACTATAGTGAAGAAACAGGTGGAACATCTTGTGGCAGAGAACCTATGATTATCATCATAGAGTTTCAATGCTGAAGAATGGCAATCATCCATACAGGAAGAAGTCGACCCAATGGAAGACACCATGGAACGACTATATGATGAGATGATACCTGTATAATAGGTAGTGGCTCCTCTTGTTGGTATTAAAAGAAATCAAATGAAGTGGTAAAAATCTAGAAAGTATAAAGCAAAGTGGTTGACCATCTTCAGGAGTGGGCTGCCACGTATCCATATGCTCCAAAGAATTTGGGAAAGAAAGACAGGATTTACACAAAGATAGACAAAGTTCAGCTGAGGCTCCACCATAACCACTACATTCATCTTGGAGAATATTTTATTAGTACTATTACTTCCTATAATCGACTACATTATGGTTTTGAGTCTCTAATACAGAAACATGGCATGCCCGTAATAGGAACACTTAAAGCAATTAGAAGTAGAGATATCATCTTCTAGGAGATTAGGAAATACATTGAATAGATCAAGAAAACAATAGAAAAGGAAGGCTTGCAGGTCACCAAGGGAATTATTCTATAGTATGCCATCAAACGAGTCAAATCCCATATAAAACTTTCATGGCTAACGAATAATGCATAGTCAAGCTCCAAGACCATATTTTCTAGAGGAAATGGTGGTGAAAACACAATATGCATGGGACTTGTGAATTCAGGTCAAATCCATCTGAACAAAGCTCAAAGCATGGAACACATACATTAGAAATGAGATCCATGAGGAAGCAAATGATTTATCAATTTGATAAGCATTTGTCCCATTATGAGTTTTGTCTTATATAGCCACTGTCTCATATGTAATTTGCCTTATGTAGTAAATGGTATATAATGAAGTCTAATGGACACATGTGGAACATGAATAGTCACATATGGAATGTAATAAGTAATTAATAGGATGAATAGTCGTAGGAGTTGAAGAGTCATAAGGAAGCTCAAAGGTCATTGTTATTTATTATAAGTAGCTCTCATAACCCAAGATAAGGGCTTGGATTCTTAGAGTCTTGCCTTGGATTCTCTTGTAGTTTCATATGAGATAGATCATTATTTGGAGAAGTTGTGGCGTCATGTTCCACTATTGCATACAATGTTTCATTCATATAAAAGTGTACCTGGGATATTTCACTCTTAATCAATGTCTCTGTGAGTCGACACTTCTTCATACATGTATCATAGATATATTAGGACTACTCTTGTTATGTTTATGATATATGTCGCCTTAATTACATACTAAGTGAATGAACTAATTCATTTGTTAGCTATGGTTGTTACTGAATGCGAGTTGTTATGATTTAAAGACTTTTACTTATTATGTGGATTAATATGTAGGTAATCAACAAGCCTTTATCTTCCTTATCGGGTCCCCCTTTAGGATAATACAACTACTTTTCTAACTAAAGGCTCATTTTCCTTTTACCAGTCATGGATTTTCCCTCATGCACCTTAAATTGAGTGTATCACAAATCTCACATACTTGCTTCCCCAAAGAGGTGTTTCATTCTCTTGTGCGTAATCGTAACCAAGGGATATGTCTGAAACCTTTCCAGCGGCCAGATTGTATGTCTGGATGGAACTTCTACACCAAATGATGTGAGCTCTAATTGGGAATTCACAGCAGGGAGATCCCTTTACAATGTTGATGGCATCCAGAACCATCAACACTGAGTTAAAGGAATAAATGCAAAAGGTATAAGATCATAATCCATCATCCACCAAATTTGGGAGTAATTCTTCCACATATCATGAAAATTAGAGTGGTTTCATATTAAACAGAAACATGATGAAATGGTGGATCCCTAAGATTTTGCCCCACACATTTAGTTATTGCTTGAACATGTGCTCTAGTTGAGTGCTTTACATGGATAATTGAACTTGATATCAACCTACTCCTAGTTTCTTTTTCTTATCCCCTTATACAATAACAATCATGGATTTTGGGGAGTTATGATCCACTCACAGTTCCCTCCGAAAATTTGAAAAAACCATTGAAGAGTTGTGATTCAAACTTAAAGTGGTCTTAGTCAGATTGGTAGCAATAGATAGATCTCTAGGGAAGGATATGGACATGGCTCTAATAATTTTAATAAACCTCAAGAAAAACATTAACTCTCTAGAGAAAAGGGTTTGTAGCATGGATGATGTGATTGTAGTTGTGGTTCATCAACATCAGGGAATAATGACGTAGAAAGATGACTTATTCAATAGGTCCTCTATGTCAATTGTGATCATCCTAATAGATCAATTGGATGCTCATGGTTGTTTACCATCTTTCCTCATCATTGATTTTTTATCTATATTAAATTATGCTGTTGGTTCTTAGCATTTCCATAAGTTTAGCCTATAGGAAGAATATTGGTTTTTGGGCCATTGGAAAAACATAGTTCCACCTATGTGTTATATTTTATTTTTATGTTGTGTAGTTTATCCTCTATAGGAAGTTTTTAAAGATAGAGAAATTATCCTATAACGTCAAAATTTTGTAATACTTTTTATGAGAATTATCCTCTCTCTCTCTCTCTCTCTCTCTCTTCTTCTCTCTCTCTTTCTCTCTCTCTGTATATATTATATATATATAATATATATATATATATAGAGAGAGAGAGAGAGAGAGAGAGAGAGAGAGAGATGATATTTAAATTTACATGATTAAATTAATAAGTGTTTCATGTAATCTTAGTTCCTCAAGAAGAAGTTAGAAAAATACATAATGAATAGTTAAACTTAATATGAGTAAGTACATACCTAATCAGTGTTATTAATTAAAGGATAGCCAGTAAAATAAGAAAAATAGTATTTAATTGTAGAATTGTAAAGGCGTATTCAAAAGTTTAACCTAAAAGTTAAAATAGATTTAAGTCTCTCTCTCTCTCACACACACACACACACACACACACACATATATAATGCAACTAGTAAAATGTAAAATAAATATATATCATATACTTGCAAATAATAAGCATATATAATATTTCCCCAAGGGTTATCTCAACTGGTCGAGTCCCCATTGTTAAGTACCTTGTCGACCGGGAGGTCACAGGGTCAATTCTCCTCGATGCCCTTGGGGTTAGGCCATGCTAGTTTGGCCGACGAGCTTTAAAATATTCCCTTCATGGTTGATCTACCTAGATTTTCTGTGGATGTAGAAACCACCCAGTGTTCGTGAACCACGCCAATAAATAAATAAATAAAAAATAAGCGTATATAATATTATTATATTTATATACTACCATTAATTTATATAATATTGTCAAAAATATTCTTCAGAATATTACGAGTTTTAAGGGGAAAAAATAATTGAAACAACTTTTTTCATTAGTCATGGGTTTTTATATTTTTTTTATTCACTTTTAATTTTCAAAATTAAATCCCTACCATCTATCCAATAATTTTTTATAATTAAATTAAAATTCTTGAAGCCCTATTCCAAAATATACATTCCCATCAATATAATCTACATAGATCCATCTTAACTTTGCATATATCAAGCTTCAAGAGGATAAAATATCTAAGATACAAACCTCTTTTTTGAAGGGAAAACTTGAGGAAAGATTTGCACATCTAGAACATAATAGAACATTACAACATCTCTTCCATATTGGGAAGAGCATCTCTTAGCTCAAATAGTAGGCATCAAAATACTTACTTCATGATACATCTCATTTTGACAATATTTAAAAAAAAATTCATAAAAATAAACTAATTTATAACTTTATTTTATATTATGATTCATTATTTAAAAATGATATATATATCTATATCTATATCTATATATATATATATAGAAAGATGGAGATCATTAACCATGGAGATTCAATCTCACTTTATCATGGAGACTATTAACCTATAAATAGGCTTTGTTACAACATCATGGGCTAATATCATAGTTTACTGATAGCACATGCTCAAAAAGTCATGACTCATATTCATATGAGATTCTTTTTATTAATGAATTTAATTAAAATGGTAGAAAAGGGATGATCCCTTTTGAGATAAATCTCAATCTTTGATCTAACACTAGTAGTTAGATTATTCTACAATATCCCTTGGTGGTTAAATCCTTACCATCGACCAAATAATTATGAATAATTAAATTAAAACTTTGAAATCCCTATTGCAAAATAGGCATAGCTAAATTATTATATGTATTAATGGATGCAATGTAGCCAAGAAATTACTTCACACATTTAGTTTCATGTAGCAATAAACAATTGAAGTAGTTGTTTTCGTTAATCATGTAATTTTTTTCTTACTTATTATATTTCATCGTATTTCATTTTAATTTTTACTTCTCTAATAATGTTGACATTTTCATTTGCTACAAGACAAGCCTAGATCCATCCTAATGAGGGAAAAAATCTCTCAAGGCGTGGACCTAAGTTTTGAGTGCAAAACGCGAGGAAGTATTTTCACCTCTAGAGATTTGATCCCTCTCGACGCTTCATAAATATGGAGTTAAGATCGTTGGAATAATTTTTTTTTAAAGAGTGGGTCAATCTTGTCATTAATATAAATAGTTGGTTGTAGGGCCATAACTTGTACATTGGTCCACATATTCAATGATTAAATTTCCTTTATATGTCCACATTATAGCTAGAGTATTATTATGGCTATTTTTTTCCTACCATTCCAAAATTTAGAATTACGTTATATGCCTTACAAAAACTACCTAGTAGCAATATATATATATATATAATATATATATATTATATATTACTATATATCTATTATATATTATATATATATATAACTTGAAAATATTTTGACTGTGGCGATTTATCTGGCATTGGAAGAACATTCTAAGTCAAATGTTCCAAGTGGCTAGTTGCTTTAGTCCTTTCTACTTTGTTTTCCTACTACACAATTTTTTTTTTGGCTCGTAGCTAGTCCTAGCTTCATCCTTGATGAATTAAATCCTATTGTTGGAGCTCACTTTGATTTTAGACACTTTGTTTTCCATAATTTCCAAATCAATGCAAATCTTAGTCTAAAACATCTCTACTTTACTATGCCATAGTTCAAATTTGGTGTTCATTAAGAGCTAAATAAGTATCCCTCTCCTTAGCTTCTACAATTCCTCTATGGTTCGAAATTTCTAGCATCCCTTGGAGTGACTCCAACAACTTGGATAGGAGTTGACCCAAATATGTCTAGTCCACCTCACAAGATGAAGTCCTAGGCTCCATCATGAAGGGAAGATGCCTTCCCACTCCATGAATCTCAAAAGATGGCAATCATCATTAGTCATAGAGGGCGATTCTTATCAATATGACGATTTGGGTGTAAGAAGAGTAAATGTGTGCCATATATCTCCTCTTCTACATCTGATGTACTTCCCTGAAGCCTTGAATTTCCTTTCACGGAGACCCATGCCTGAATCCTCACTAATCTTCTTTTCAATTTCTATTATTAGTTTCTACTTGATTATTAATTAATACTCCCAAAACCCAACCATATTGATACCCTATTTTATCGTTGTGTCAAATAATAACCCCTCTCGCTCCTAACACCCCTAAATGGCTTAATTATTAATAATTAAAATTAATTACTATTTTTTATTTTTATTCTTTATCATGTAGGAAAATGTAATATTTTGTCTTCATAATTAGATATGAACTATATAATTATATATATCTATTTATATGTAGTAATTTTTTGTTATATATATTAACAAAAAATTTTCCTTTCGATTTTAATTTTAAGATACTATTTAATCCAAGTTAATTTTTGTAACTAATCATAGTATATTTATTATTAAAAAAGATTAATAGATAAATAATTAAATTAAAATAATAAAAAAAATAAAATTTCTTATTTGATAAATATATATTATAGTTTAGGTTGTTTAGATAATAATTAGGTTGTTTTATGTTTTGAAGTTTATTTCGCATATTTGTCGTTAAATTTGTTAGAAATTTAAAATGCATTTTAAATAACAAAAAGATAAAATATTTTGAAAATTTATTTCAATAAATTCCTATGAAAAGAACATCACAACATAGAATAATTAGAAAATAAAGTTTTTACCATTAAAAATCAAGAAACAAAATCATAATAAACATGTTACCATTGCAACTATTGAAAACTTATTCTTGATGAAATGAAATGAAAAATTAAAACCTAAATTATATAGTCTTTTTGGGGTTTTGTATGTTGTTTTTTTTGTTTTCAAAGGCTTTCTTGGTGGTTTCCATGGGTTTTCTTGTGGTTTTCATTGTGGTTTTTCATTTCAAATTAATTTTTTTTGTTATAATAAAAACTAATCCAAACAGAGATAAAATGATAGGAAACCTACCTTGGCTTACCAACATTGGTTGGTTTGATCTTTAGGGACATTTGTGGGGTTGTTGCGCCATCTCCCAAATGCTCAGTTGAATTCCAAACCCTTACTTGAGCATTTAATTTTCACAGTCTACAGAAATAGTTTGGAAAATGGCAGCCATGGTTTTTAATGCCAAATGGAGGCTCGATCGAGCTTGTGTGTTAACTCGGGCACATAGGAGCTTGATCGAGGTTTTGTTTGAAAGCTCGATCGAACTAATTCTAAGCCCTTAAGTAGTTCAATCAAGTTCTTAAAAATTTCTCAATCGATCGCTTAAAATGACTCGATCAAGCTCATTTTTTTCACAAAAACACGCCCTCGCTTTGCAAAAATGTGTAACCCAAATCCATGCACAAACCATAAAGAAAAGTACTACATAAAAATATGTTAGAGGAACCAAGAATAAATGCAGAAAATGCATTGATTCACCTATACAAGAAAAAATAGGATCAACTATCTTGAAACCATTCCAACCAACCCTTCCCATCATCAAGGCTAAATCATCATGGATCCTAGGTAATGAAACACATATTAGTTTGTGGATGAATAACATTAAATGCCATCCTCCGCTAGAAGAGAATCCTTAAATATTAACTCCTTCAATAAAATGGTTAGGTAGTATTGACAAAAAGACTTAAATACATATCTGTCTGGTATATAAATGGTATATCGATTAGATGGAAGATTGGTCATTACCCAAGTTAGTTATATCCACTGATCTTTATCTTTGAATCAATTATTTTGATATGTGCACCTGAAGCAATCCATAAACAAGATCACATGTTAGGGAAGAAGACACTACACTATTAAAAAATGATATGTATGGAAATTTGAGGAAGAAAACATTCTTGTAAGGCATGTGATTTGGAAAAACATTTGGGCCAACAATGTTTCTCCAAAGATTAATATTTTTAGTTGGACATATAATAAGGGAAGACTTAACAATTGACATGCTAGGAAGAATAGTGATCTTTGACAAGTCTAGATGTGAACTTTCCCTACCCTTTGAGGAAATTAGAAAACATGATCCAGATTTATGCAGGAACGAAATGAAAAAAATATTCAAACATAAGCACATAGCTCCAACAAAAATTGAACTTCAATTTATTAATAGAAAAATAATGAAATTGTTTAATTCCATAATGGAAATAAACTAGCTCGGGTGATGGTAGCTTATCTATGAGAAGAGATGTGTTGGCTACATGCCTCTGAAACTATGTGACCATGAGGCTCCAAAGCCTTTTTATTATTGAGAAATAAGGGAAAACCATAAACATCCAAAACCCTAACCCTAGGAGATGAAGTGCCCAAAGTTTGTGGGTCCTATTGGGGTTAGTTAGTACATCACCTTCCTAAGGTCGTAACTTTGGCATATGAACTTCGTTTGATGCATATGATACCTCGTTAGAAATATATATATGAGGTATACAACTTTCGACTATGAACCCCTACCTCATCCTATTAATTTTCCTGTTTTCCAAAAAAAATATCATTAAGGACCTCAAAATGCCTCTACAAGTTTAGGAGCTAAAAAACTGCCAAAAATAGTAAAGTGTGCTACAACTAAGGAAACTGAAAGAGGTAGTGTTGGGGGTACAAGTGATTAGGTGGATGGCCACCAATATCCACCTGGATCAAAACACCTCTTCCTCGAATGCCCTTATGCCGAATAGGTATGGATTTTCTTTTCTAAAGATATTGATCCTCACATCACCTCTCCATTCACATGACCATATCTATTTACAAATTGGTATAAATGCTATGGTAGTTCCTTTCACTCCAAGCCAAAATTGAAAATGGTTTGGATGGCTATCATGAAATTTATACCATGGAAGATAGGCTCGGCTCAAAACAAAGTCATATTCAAGGAATTCATCCTTCTTCCTAAATATTTTGCAAAAAGGTCTCAATTTTCTCCCCACAAATTATTTTACCATACTTTCGCATGCAAACCAGATTCCAATTAGATGACTCAGAGAAGACATGGTGGCCCACTTCCATCAATTTGGACAATTCTAAAGAGAAAAAAATTTGAAAATTTCCCATAAACTCATGCTTGCAACTTCAATAAGAGTCAGAGGAGTTCTCTAAATGGTGGACAATGCAAGGTTCGTATGTTTTATTCTTCGATGGAGACTCGAAAGGAAACCCAAGGGAGGTAAGTGGTCGGAGGGGGGTTAGGGAGTTATCATTTTCCTTGTAAGAATAAATGAAGGAAAACTCGCATGTAAATTCTGAATGAAAACTAACCACTTAGCAAAAGAATATGCTCTTCTTAGAGGCATTTTCCTATGAAAACCTCTACAACCAAACTCATTAATCATGTTCGAAAATTCTTTGTTGTTAATAAACTACCCACTTAAAGGAATAAGTGCAAAAGACATAGGATTGGAATCCACCATCAACCAAATTTGTGAGTAGTTTATAACTTAGCATGCAAAGTCAAGCAGTTTCATATTAAATAGAAACACGATCAAATGGTGGATCCATAGAACTTTGGCCCAAACATTTGGTTATTACTTTAACAAATGGTCTATCTAAGTTCTCTACATAGATAATTGAACTTGATATTAGCATACTCCTAGTTTCTCTTGTATTCTCCCCTACTACAATTATAATCATGAATTTGGGGGAGTTATGATCCACTCATATCTCCCTCCAAAAATACAAAACAGCCATTGAAGGTTTGCGATTCAAACTAAAAGTGGTCTTAGTAATGTTGGTATCAATAGAGAGCTCTCTAGGAAATGATATGGACATGGCTTTGAGAATCTTAATAAACATCAAGCAAAAGAATAACTCTCTGGAACAAAGGGTTTGTAGCATGGATAACCCAATTAAATTGTGGTTCCTCAACATCATGAAATAATGACTTAGAAAGATGACTTCTTGAATAGATCCTCTACATCAATTGTGACCATCCTAACAGATCAAT
This sequence comes from Pinus taeda, assembly GCA_000404065.3. Classification (NCBI taxonomy): domain Eukaryota; kingdom Viridiplantae; phylum Streptophyta; class Pinopsida; order Pinales; family Pinaceae; genus Pinus; species Pinus taeda. The sequence goes on from APFE030458230.1 coordinate 19,193, forward strand.
TGGATGTTCATGATTGTTTACCATCTTGTCCTCCTCATTGATGTTTTATCTAAATTAAATTATACTTTTGGTTCTTATCATATCAATAAGTTTAGTATAAGGAAGAATTTTGATTTTTGGACCATTGGAAAAACATAGTTCCACCCATGCAGACCTTGTTTTCCTTCTCTCCAGGTTATGCGTTATCTATTTTTTTTTATGGTGTGCAGTTTATCCTCTATAGGAATTTTTTTGAGTTTGGACTCAAAATACAAAGGAATCTTGATATCTATGTATCTAACAATAAAGAGATTCTCCTATAACATCAAAATTGTGTAACACTTATATGAGCTTTGACTATATAATATTATATATCATTATATATATAATATTATATATATATATATTATATAGTATATATCGAGAGAAGGAGAGATCGAGAGAGGAAGAGAGAAGAGAGGAGAAGAAGAAGAGAGGAGAGAGAAAGAGAGAGAGAGAGAGATTTTATTTACATTTAACGAAGTAAAATAAGAGGTGTTGCATGTCATCTTAGTTCCTCTTAGAAGAAGTAGAAAATATGTAATGGAAAATTGCAACTACTAAATGTAAAATAAATTTAATTCATACTGGTTATAATAAGCATATATATATTTTTTATATATTATATTAAAAATTATATAATATTGTCAAAAATATTTTTCATAATATTACAAGTTTTAAGGGGAAAAAACAATTGAAACAATTTTTTTTGTTAGCCATGGATTTTTCTGTTTCCTTTTATTGACTTTCAATTTTCAAAATTAAATCCCTACCATCTATCCAATAATTTTTTATGATTAAATTAAAATTCTTGAAGCCCTATTCCAAAATTGGCATTCCATTCAATATAATCAACCTAGATCCATCTCAACTTTGGATCTATCCAGTTTCAAGAGGATAAAATATATAAGATGAAAACATATTTTTTGAAGCAAAAACTTGAGGGAAGGTTTTCACATAATGTTTACATAATAGAACATTAGAACATCTTTTTCGTATTGGGAGCAGCATCTCTCAACTCCAATAGTAGACATTAAAACACTTACCTCATGATACATCTAACATTAACAAGATTTAAAAGAAAAATCATAAAAATTAACTAATTTATAACTTTATTCTATATTATTGTTCATTATTCATTATTAAAGTCATAACCCATATTCATATGACATTTTTTTTATTAATGAATTAATTAAAATGGTATAAAAGGATTAACCCTTTTTGAGATAAATCTCAATTTTTGATCTATCATCACTAGTACTAAGAATATTCTACAATATCCCTTGGTGGTTAAATCCTTACAGATTTTTGCTCTGCGCCTGCAGCGCATCCCTAGCCGCCCGCACCTGCGATCTCTGCCTCCCTCATGGCGCCTGGAGGCGGCCCCGAGGCCCCTCCTCCCCTCCCTCCGGATGTAGCGGCCTTCAAGGCCCTGGTCTCTGCCTGTGGCAAGCGCCCGATGTCAGGTCCGCAGCAGAAATTCGTTAAGAAACTGGACTGCATCCCTAAGGTCGCCCTCCCTGAAGAGGAAATTTGCAGGACAGCCCTGAATCTTGCAGAGAATGGACTGATCGGCCAGTTCACGGGGTTGTGGCCGTCCCCGAGAGCTGTCGAAGAATGGGTCAAAAGGAACTGGCTCCCTCTGGTCAGCGAAGGAATCAAGATTTATTTTGTGGGCAAAGGGTTTTTTGTTTTCCTGTTCGACAAACCAGAAGACAGAGGCCTGATCTTCAGAAACAGGCCATATTTCATGGGGCCTCAAGGACTCTACCTGAACAAATGGTCAACTGATTTTGATCCAGTGCAAGATGTGCCTAAGGCAGTCCCGGTCTGGGTGCGTCTTCCGCATCTTCCCCTGCATTGCTGGAATCAAGGCTCATTACAATCTATTGGAAACGCTCTGGGAAAATACATAGACCAAGCCCCAAGGAAGGATCAGTATTCCTGCGCCCGGATCTGTGTGGAGGTCGATTTGGAGATTGGATTACCTGAAGCGATCTAGTTAACGGTGGCAAACTGGTCTTATATTCAAGAGCTTGATTATGAGCAGCTGCCCTTTAAGTGCCGGTTCTGCCATGAGTATGGGCATTTCGCCAGATACTGCAAAAAAAGAAGCGAGGAGACAGCAGAAAAGGAAAAAGAAGACCAATGGAAACAGGCAAAGAAGACATCAGCAAACAGGCAGAGTAATAAAAGCAAGGCCAAAGGGACCGAGAGCAAAGTAGATAACGGAAGCACAGGTAATCATAATGCCGGAAGCAGCGAACCAAAGGTCAATGAGGGAGACAAAAATCCTTTTGAAACCCTCGCGCCTCCCCCGGATCCCCTGGAAGCAGAGGAAGAAGAACCTCCACAGCCTGCCACTATGGAAGCCCTAGATCCAGGCAATACTCAAAGTACCCACACAAGCAAAATATCTTCTCCTTCATACGCAGAGATTATAAAAAAAAAGAAGACCTCAATAGAGAATATTGGGTCATCAGATGATGAATCTCATGAAAAGTCAGCAAAAAGGGTCGGACGAAGAACTAACAAAGAAACCAGAGAAGAGGAGTCAGAAAAACAAAAAACTCTTGGTAGCCAAGCAACAATCGAAATGACCCTAGGGAGAACTGTTAGGCCAAGGACCTCCAAAGGAGGAGGGCCTACCCCCTCAAGCGGTAAATGATGCAGATGATCTCTTGGAACTGTAGGGGTCTGGGAAATCCTAATAAGGCAGAAGCAATCAAAGACTTATTGAAGATAGAGACCGCGGACATCCTCATGCTCCAAGAGACCAAAGTAGAAGGGGAAGCTCTTCTAAACACCAGTATCAACAAATGGAAATTCGACTCAAGCAAGGCTGTCAGCGCAAGGGGTTCAGCTGGAGGCCTAGGCACTTTATGGACAAAGAGCTATTCCTTAGAACGTTTTGCAACAACTCAACACTGGATCTTTACTGAGTTGCGCCACATTGTAAGTAATCTCTCCCTCGCCCTGTTTAACTTATATGTACCAGTTCATTATGAAGAGAAGAAAGAATGTTGGAGGTCGCTTTTAGAGTTTCTAGAGCAAATCAGTCCTTCAAATCTGGTTATAGGGGGGGACCTGAATATAATCTTAGACCCCAAAGAAAAGAAAGGAGGGATTCAGTCCAAAGACCCTTTCAGCAGAACAGTGGGTAGTTTGATCCAGCGCTGGGACCTGGTGGATCTCAAACCAGTGAAAGGCAAATTCACCTGGACAAATAATAGAACTGGAGATAATCACATAGCAGCCAGACTAGACAGGTTCCTCATCGACAGCTCTCTAATGATGGACAACAGAATCGTTTACTCAAAAATCCTACCTAAACTCACCTCGGATCACAAACCAATTCTCATATGTCTAAAGAAGGAAGAAGAATTAGGCCCCCTACCATTCCGTTTCAGCCCCCTCTGGGCAGGCAAGGATGGGTTCTTGGACGCAGTTCAAACGGCTTGGAGGACGGACGTCAATGGTTCCCCAAGTTATGTGTGGGAACAGAAATTGAAGAACGTTAAAACAGCACTTAAAGTATGGATAAAGAAATCCATGCAATCCCCCAACAGGCAACGGAAGGAGGCGATCTCTCATCTGGAAGGCATTCAATTCGAAATGGAGGACACGTTTCCTTCGGTCTCAGAGCTTGCTCAGGAAAAATCGGCTCAAAAGAACGTGTACTGCTCCTTCAGGAAGGAAGAGGAGTACTGGCGTTTAAAATCCCGAAGTTTGTGGTTAAAATCTGGGGATAGGAACACCTCATACTTTCACAAACAATGCAGGGCCCGCCTTTCGTGCAACCACATAGCTGAAATCACCAGCCCCAGCGGTCAGGTCATCAAAGATTTCGCTCAAATTCAAGAGGCAGCGACAATCCATTTCAAGAACCTTCTAAGCGCAGAGAGAAATGGTGAGGAGGCGGACAAAATTGATTTTCTATCAGTCATCCCCAGTCTAGTTAATGAGGAAGACAACGCCTCATTGACAAGCCCAGCAACAGAAGAAGAGATCACCAACATCGTTTTGTCGATGGACCCAAACAAAGCCCCAGGTCCCGACGGGTTCTCAATTCATTTCTATAGGATCTGTTGGGAAATCATCAAATTCGACCTCTTCAGAATGATAAGAGGAGTCTTGAAAAAGGCAAGAATGGGAGGAGGCACAAAATCCACATTTCTAGCTCTAATCCCTAAGGAAACTAATCCAAGATCGTTTGACAGATATAGGCCGATCTCCCTGTGCAATTCATCTTATAAGATCGTGGCCAAACTGCTGGCTAATAGGATCAAGCCTCTCCTTCAAAAGCTTATCTCCCCAGCTCAAGGAGGTTTTGTGAAAGGTAGACAAATCCTCGATAATGTCATTCAAATTCAAGAGGCCCTCCACTCCAGCTATGCTCGGAAAGAACAAGGTATGATAATTAAATTAGATATGAGTAATGCTTTTGATCGTGTTAACCGATCCTTTTTGTTCAGGGTCCTAGAAGCCTTCGGGTTTTGTCAAGATTTTATAAATATCATCAAAGCCTGCATCGACAATGTCTGGATTGCACCATTGGTGAATGGGAGACCAACAGAATTTTTTTCTGCCTCCAGGGGTCTGAGGCAAGGCTGTCCCTTGTCCCCATTTCTATACATCCTGATGGCGGACTCATTAAGCAAAAAATTATCTCAGGAGCAGCAACGCGGTTCCATCCTCGGGATCAGAATAGTGCAAGATATACCTTCAGTGAATCATGCTTTATTTGCTGATGACGCTCTCTTGCTTGGAGGCGCCTCCCTGAGAATGGCTAAAGCCTTCAAGTCTACCCTCCAAAAATTTTGCAGTGCCACAGGTGCCCTTATCAGCGAAAGGAAGAGCGCAGTCTATGCATGGAACACTGATCAGCAAACCACCGATAGGATAGCCAACGAATTGGGCTTCAAAGGTTATGCAGAATGGGATAAAATTAAATACCTGGGTCTTCCGTTGACGATGGGATCCAACCGGAACAATCTGTGGGAGGAGGTAATCTCCAAGTTTAATAAGAAGATAGCTGCATGGGGCGGAGTCTGGCTCTCCACTGGAGGAAAGCTCACCCTCATCAGGTCGGTTCTTTCTGCGCTGCCCACCTTTCAAGCTTCTCTGCTGTTGGCTCCAAAGCAAATAGCAGATCAAATCTCCAGCCTTATACGGAACTTCTTGTGGAGCGGAGGTAAGGGAAATAGTAACAGATTCCACCTTGTCAATTGGGATTTGGTGAAGCGCCCAATCAAAGAGGGCGGCCTGCAAATTAGAGACCCTCTTCAAGCTAATTTAGCGATGGGCTGTAAGATTCTGTGGCAAATAACCTCCGAGCCTAAGCATCCAAATAGCCAGATCTTCATCCACAAATATCTAAGGAATAGATCGATCACCACCTTCAATCCATCCTCTTCTCCTAAAGGAACTTTGGCGTGGAGACTCTGCTGCAGAGGGCTCGAGTTCTTCAAAGCGCACTTGTACAAAGTACCTGGCAATGGCAAATCGACTTGGTTGTGGAAAGACCGTATCATGGGCCATCCCCCACTCTTTGAGAATAATGAAATAGCAGGAATTCGAGCTTGGTTAAGAACAAGAGGGATCAGAAAAATTGAGGACCTGGTTGAATGGGACGAAGACGGCAATTGGAAGTGTTGGAATCTGCCCAACATTCCTGAGCATCTAATCGAGCAGTCAAATTTATTCATAGCTGAGATCGCAGATTTCGCCCCTGTCCATAAGAATGAGGAAGACTCTTGGGGCTGGGGACAAACAGGGGTATACTCAGCAAAACAAGGGTATATACAAATGCAAAGTAAAAAAGACCCAGTGCATCCGGAAGGAGTGTGGAAGCTGATATGGGAGTGCTTCAGTATCCCGAAGATTAACTTCTTCTTCTGGACCTTGTTCCAAAACAAAATTCTCACTGGCGAGAACCTTTGCAAACAAAACATCGTCGGCCCTCATCGTTGCGTGTTTTGTAAAAAAGCTTTGGAAACCTCTACTCATATATTTCTCGAATGTGAATTTGCTCAGAAAACTTGGTCTAGTTTCTTAGCCGGCCTGGAAGTTAGACCTCCAGCGAACAGCCCAATCTCAGAAATGTTCTTGTCCTGGAAAGCCAGATATCCCCATCGCATTGCTGCCAAGTCACTCTGGTCCAAGGTGTGGGTTGCTGTCCCGAAGTATGTATGCTGGAAAGTGTGGCTCTCCCGGAATGAAACTATCTTTAACCAAACAGAAACAACAACCGAAAAGGTTGCAGAAAAAGCCAAGAACCTTCTAATAGAGACATTGAGACAGACCAGTATAAGAGACAATACCTTAAGAGATGAAGAAAAAGCATGGCTGGGCGACTTCATTCCTATAATGAGTCCTCCATCAGTCTCTCGTCCTCCCTTCAAGGAAAACTGGCAGATTCGAGACAATGCAGAAGGCTTCCAGAAGTGGTGGAAAACTCAGGGTAAATGCACTATATTTTTTGATGGAGCCTCAAAAGGCAATCCAGGCAGGTCAGGAGCGGGGGGTATCATTTACTATCCGAACGGAAGCAAAGAGTGTTTCAGTTGGG
>APFE030458237.1:0-37621 GCA_000404065.3 Pinus taeda
TATTTTAACTAAAATTGTATGGCACCGACCAACAGTAGAAATAAAAATAAAAATATATATAAATTTCAAAGTGATTATATTAATATATGAATGAAATTAATACATGCTCATAGTATGAATAAACAACATTTGATCGCTTCACTTCTCTTCTTCAAAGGGTGGACAGATTGAGTCTACACGGGTGGATAACTTGGGTGGATAACTGGTGATGCCCCATTCTGCTCATATATTTAACTTCATTTTCATCTTTTCAGTTTCACTCTCAGAGCATTATCAGTCAGTAATAAACTTGATCACGATATAGGTGTCTGTCTTTTGTTTGAAGTGTTGCGATGGACGTTATTCCAGACGACCTCCTTCGATGTTCTTTGTTGAGAGTGCCTTACTCATCACACAATAATCTGAAAGATGTGTGCACAAGTTGGAAGGTTATGCTGAGTAGCCCTAGTTTCTATGTTGACAGAAAGATATGTGGGGCGAGCGAGCATCTCCTTTGCTTCATTCAAATGCATAAGAGGGTCGACATTCTCTGTGCAGTAAAGGTGTACGACCCTGTGACGGGGACTTCTGAGATGCTACCTCCCATCCACGATCCAGATTTTGTCGGAATAACACCACTGTGTCGGTGCGCTGCTGTGAATGGGAAACTGCTTCTTATTGGCGGATTCTACCACTATAGGAAGAGGGTATACGTTTATGACTTTGTATCTACCACATGGACCCGGGGAGCTGAGATGCCTACAGCTAGATATTCCTTTGGGTGCTCTGTCTCTTGTGAAAATGGACTTGTCTACGTGGCCGGTGGTATCGATGACCATGGCACTCCCCTGGCGTCTGCAGAAGTTTATAACGTGGCCGAAGACAAGTGGGATATTCTGCCTCCTATGAACCAACAGCAGGGCCAGGGATGCCACGGTGTTTTCATGCAAGGTAAATTCATGGTGTTAGGCGGAGGCCAGTTCAACAGAGATGCCGAGGTTTCTGATCCGACTACGCGAAGGTGGAGAAGGTGTGAAGATAGTGAGAGATTGACTAGAGATATCTCGAGAAGTTGTTTCTTTTAGTGGAGAGTTATATAGATTCATGAAAGAGGAAGTAATAAAGTATGATGGTGCGAAAAGTGTTTGGACACCTGTAGCTTTTCTTCCGCAACATTTTATCGATTTTCCATGTGCTACACAATGGCGCCACTATATTTTTGTAAGCGGAACCGCCACTGAGACACGAGTCTCGTATTTGTTCAACCCGTCAGTGGCCCAGTGGACTGAAGTGAACGGTGTTTACGAGGAAGGTTCTACCTTGATCAAACATGCAACAGCCGTAGAGATTTGAATGGAGTGAGTTATGCCACCTGACTTATATCCGTTGAAGTGTTTGTCCGTTCAATTAAAAGTTATTATAAAATTCTCTTAAATTATTTAAATTTTATATATTTATGGTATTCTAACTTTTAATGCGGATATAATAGTCAGAAATTTTCATTTTAAAACATATAAATAAGAAATTTTTCAAAAGGAAATCACAATTTAACTTTTTTAATTTAGTACTTTTTTTTTTTTCTTTTTAAATTTATTAATATTATATATATTATTTTATGTTATATTTTTTGTAATCTGAAGCTTATAAAATAACCAGCTTTTATTTTATGTTGCTGGAATTTTCTAATTGTTTATAATATTTATCTTTAAATTTGTTTAATTTTTTTCAAAGATAGCCAAGTTTTATTATTTTTTAAGACTTCCTTAAAAGTGTTGTTTTTTTAATAAAGTTTTCAAGGCATTTTTATTAAATGTTTGATGATTTTTCGAATACTTTCATAGATATTTAGAAAACTAATTGATTGTTTGATATAATTCTTTAAGTATAGAAAAATTTCTCAAAATTTTGTAATCTCAATGGCTTGTAATTTCTAGTGTGGGCTGTATTATTGTTACTTCAAGTTCTTGAATAGATGATAGAGCCATGAATAAGAATATTGGATTAAGAGTTTTTTCAAACTCATATCTTTTTTTCCAATCATAAATTTTTATATTCTTGTTAGGAAGAACATCCTTATCATTTGACACACTATTCTTTTATCATTATTACTTTAATATTTCGCTATAGGAATTTATTAGCAAACTTGAAATAATGGAAGTGGCCACAATTGAATAGAGTAATTAAATTAATATATCAATCTCTAAGTTTATCAAGAGCTTAAATTTATTTTTCTTTCTTAATAAGTTTGTAATCAAAATAGATTTAAACTGATAAAGAATATAAGTATAAATTTAAATTATTAGCTAATAATATTAAAATTCACAATTTGATCATCAAATATAAAAAATACTACTAATATTTATCAAACATTTTTACATGTCTATATATTTTAATTAAAATTCACAATTTGATCATCAAATATAAAAAATACTACTAATATTTATCAAACATTTTTACATCTCTATATATTTTAAACCATTCTAATCCTGTAATATTTATGAAAAAATTTTATATGTTTATATTTTAAGATTAATGAATATATACCTAACCTAAAAATGTTATTTCTGAAAGATTAAATACCCTACTCCACTTGGGAATACGATAGAATTAATACCAATAAAAACCCGGTCATGAAAACAAGTGCTATTAATATTATTGGTGTGTTACACCATTAAAGAAATTGAAAGTAACAAAACACTAACATCATAGGCAAATGCGATAATAACCCAAATAACAAATGCAAAGATTAGCTGGGTGGTTCTCGGAGTGGTTGTACTTCAGAGTTGGGTTCAACTTGGATGGGAATGGATTTCAACATTGTTCTGTGTTTCTACAGGTTCTACAAGTGCACGGATTGGCTGTTATTTTGGAGAGATATTTTCACCCAGAGTAGAGGAGGAGATTATTTATTGTGAGAGAGAATCTGGTGCAGAGGCCCATCGCACATCAGCCAAATTAAGATGGTTTAAGGTGAGTAAGAAGTGAGTTTATATGGTACGAATTGGATTTTTGGTAATCGTTTTTAAATAAAAAGTTATATTTTACAAATTAATACAATACACTGGTTGTCAATATTATAGGTGAATATCAAAGTTTTTATTTTTTATAAAATTATTCTTATTTTTATTTTATTTTTAAAAAGTTAAAATTTTTATAATGCTTTGAGCTATCTTTCTATATATTAAACTTATTTGTATTTATATGTTATTTTTCTAAAATCAAAATGTTTATATTATATTATACTACTTACAACATCTCTACTCTATAGAGTTGGAGTGTAACGAAGAGTTTGGTGAGAGTGCACCAACTATGGAGCGCGGGCGAGCTGAACAAGGCGGACAGCGGAAGGGAAAAACGCAAGGGTCGAAGTGAAAAATGTGACTAAGTGCCTCGGGTACAGGCGTGTCTCGGGTATGGGCACCCAAGCGAACCTGTCGACATGTGGAAAACTGAAAGAAATGGCCGAAGGGTGGGTCGCTAGGTGAAGCTATTAGACAAACATGGCAGTTTGGAAGTGCATGAGTAGGATGGCATGGAGAGCCATTCCATCATCCAACTAACAAGCATTCAAGTGTCCATGTATGCAGAACAAGAGTGCGAGGATTGAAGGTTGAAACGAAGGCGCGGTGTAGGCAGATGAGGGACGAAGCACCTACACCCGAACAAAGAAGTGTGAGCGTCGTTACGTGAGCCAGGGCACAAGTAGAACAGCACGGGCTTGCGAACACGAGTTTTGTTGAACTGACAAGTTTTGCGGAATGAAGGTTGGCTGAATGTCGGGCGAGGGTGCGGTAGGGCATCCCGGTGAACAACATGTCAAACAGAGGGCATGGCAAGGCGTCCAGTTGAATGGGTGGTTGAACACCGAGTGAGGGCAAGGCACAGTGTCCGGGTGAACGGTGGGTTGGTTGCCAGACAGATGTGCGAAGTGGGAAGGCAAGCAAGGGAATGAGCGGCCATTCAAGCGGCGAGCTAAATGACTCGTACACGAGCTCATGTCGAGTAGGTCATGTGATGGTGAATGAAGGTGTTTGGGCAAAACGTGCGACAGGTGAAACAATAGGGCGCCCAAGGGCGCCCAGTTAAACGAGCACTTGGTGGAAACATGGAAGTTGCCTGAGGGCATGCGAAGGCATCACGAGATGCGTGAGCACTGGCTGGTAAACGGTTGAACCCGTTCAGGTGAAATTGTGGGCAAACGACGAGTTGGTCGACGGGTAGTTCGGGTGACCCTGACTGTGGAAATATTCTAAGTGTAAATTCTGGGGTTTATCTAGAGATTGTAATTCTGAATATTAACATTATTGATGTGGGTAGACTCATAATTGCAAGGATTTTCCCCTCCCATTATAATCTGCTATGCACTTGAATGGTAATGATGTTAATATGATTCATGGTTGTGAATGTTTAAAGAAGATTTCCGTTGTGTTAATGAAAGATATGCTTAGTTGTTGAAAAATAAATTAAGTATAGAAAGTAGGCGTAGTCAACAATCATTAGTATTATTAAAAAGAAAAGGGTCAGTGGCGCCGCACCTCCTATAGTGTGGTTGCAAGAGTATCGAAGTGACATTTAGTATTAGAGCTTTATTCAGAGAATTATGATGATGAGTTGATCCCACTGCACTAACATGATAGCTGGTATCTAAGCTTGATTCAGTCGAACCACACGCACGAAAGGAATCTGAAAGGTGATTCAGATTCACATTTTATGGTCTACACAAGATCGAAAAGAAGGAAGATAATGGAGATGACAAATGAACCTTAGATCATGACACGTGAATCTAGCCATAATGTGGGAGAGGCTTTCCTGGACAGGGTATTAGAATGAATGGACAAATTGGGTTCTTATTAGACTTCGATGAAGGCTGAGAACATGCAAGTTCGTGAACGGGCTAGTTATTGAAGTCACTGGGATCTCTAGTAATTATTACCTGGTTATTGTAGCTTTCCCTATGTAAGCCCAGTTGCAATTTCCCCAACTTATTGTACCACAACATATATTATTAATAAAAGTTGGCCATTCGGGGATTTGTAGAAATTCATAGTTCATGTCTATGCATTTCTGAATTTTTTTTTGTTTTTATCTTTGCGTGTCTTTGTTATCATTGTAAAATTCCCATTAGGAATATTACAATGGTATCAAAGCATGATCTTGGCCAGTTGTGGAGTAGTCAGTAAGATCATGGAATATTTGGGCATGTATGCTCTATGATGGGTGAACTATAGAAAAACCCATGGCTCAAAGGAGAGTAAGTATCATTGAGGGAAAAATTACCATGACCCACTTTGGTGGTTTAGCTAAAAGTTCTATGAGAAAATGGGTATAATAATTGGACACATTTCTAGCTAAACGTGATGAGGGAGGCACACATTATTAGACGTGCCAATTTGTACTTAGATGGAGAGGTTATGGAGTGGTGGTAACAAGGCCTGATCCCTTTAAGTCATGTACGTGCCACATCCTACACAAATTTCACTCAAAGTCTGATGGAGCGATTTGACCAAAAGGACACTATACCCCCTCAAAGGGAGTGGATAGGATGAGGACAGTTAGAGGATGATACTAGGAGGAATTTATACTGGTGGAGACCTTGCTCTAGATGTCAGAAGCTCGAGGAGGAGGTTTAGAAGGAGGACATGCAGGATGGTGAGGGGAATGTTGATATACCTTGTGTGGCATTAGAGTCACCATTGTTGGAGGCCTCCTTGGTTGCTCTAGTTGACACCTTGGTTGAGGGACTGTACAATACACTTAGAGGGCCATTTATTGATTGGATGCTAACAGTTGATGAGGTACTCGGAACTATGACCCAGTTTCGATATGATGACCTCCCACAACCGGTTGATGAGGTGCCTAGAGGAATACTTGTCATTGAGGAGGTACTAGAAGAGACAGAGGGGTCCAATGCGGTGACCAAGTTTACAGGGGATAAATTCCCTCCATAGTTTCATTAGTACCAGGCTAGCCTTCTAGCATTCAGAAAGAAGCTGACGACAGTATGAGAGGCCATTCTGTAGAAAAATGAGGAGTTGGAGGGCATGAGAGCCATTTGTGCTGAGTCCAAAGGCAAATTACCTCATGTTGGGGAGTGGTTGGTTTCCCTACTAGTGCAGCTAGAGTGTACATTGGAGAGTGTGATTAGCTCTCTTTGGGAATAGATAGATGGGGCTTGAAGAACTATTAGGTTACCTTTGCCCATTAGATAGAGAGAGACAAATATACGTAGTATGATTTCATTTGTTGACTAGGATAGTGAGAGGGCACGGCCTCAATCACACAGGGTGCAACCATTGCATGATGGGTTGTTCTATGTGTTGGATTTCATGCAGTCAGTCCCTCTCTTGGGGTTAGATGATGAGATATTTTTAGTTGGTAGATGGTGGAGGGGGTTGGACTCATGGAGATGGACATAGTCCAGAGCAAAGCTTGGTGGGAGCTCCCAGACATCGAGGGTAATAGATGCCCAGATTGGCATTGGGATCTAGGTGGGGCTTCTTGTACGATATCAAACATACAAGATGGTTGTAGTATTCCTAATGGAAAATTTGCAGTGATAACAAAGGCAAGTAATAACATTAACAATAAAATTTTATTTCACTACGGAACATATGAACATAAATTTCTAATCAATATCCTAATCGACACAATTTTCATTAATAAGTAAACTGGAGTGCAATAAAAGTTGGATGACGTGTACCTGGGCTTGCACAAGGCAAGCTAAAAGCCTCAAGTGATCAATACGAAGTGCTCAGCTACTGTAAATTTGTTGCTCCCAGAAAACTGCTTTGTCCCCTCATAACTACATTGTTCACTGACTTCAAGCTGTAATTTCTCCCCTCAAAACAACCAAGAAATTTCTATAACTTTGGGTATGTTCTCCTCTGCAAAAACCTAGAGAAGCTGAGACACGGCTTTCCCTCATTTTGACTTGCTAAATTCGATCTCTTGGGGATTGGCCAAGTTTTTCTACATTTCTAGTTGAATTGGCCCCTTGATTTGGCCCCTCAAAATGGCCCAAAAGATTTCATAAATGTACAATTTTGATCCTTGGTAAAGCCCAGAAAACCCAGAAAGGGTTTCCCTTGGTTCAAACATTCAAAAACTGACTCTTTAGAGCTTTCCTCTCCTCCAAATATGAATTTTGTTGTTATGACTAATCTTGTCAATATTTTCACTACTAACTCTACCAATCCTCTTCAAATGGCCCTCTAAATGATCTACCATATACCCAAATCCAAAATCCCTTGGATAATGTTTCCCTAACAAATCACCCTACAATGACAGCATAGTAATGGATCCTGGTTGTGTCTTATGCTCCAGAAATGTGTATGACCTTAAACTAATGCTTCCTCGAGTCTCGGTGTTGAAGGAAATCCTTCCTAGGGTGGCACTCGAATTCACCGAAGAAAGGTTGAGCTTCTCTCCTTGGGAATTTGTTGTGCTAGGCATCACAAGGTTGGCTCAGGTAAACAACTAACATAATTTTGATTTTCAAATAAATAAAAGACCCCCATTTCTTCCTCATTCCTTCCTTTTATAATTGTTGGTCATGCATTCCATTTGGGTCCCTCAAGAAATTTTATTTTCCTCAAGGAATTTGAATTCCTTCTTCCCCAAGTGTGTACTTCATCTGGGCCACATATTCCACTGGAAATTTAATCTTTCCTTTCCCTGATCTTGGTGACCTTCGTCTCTCCAAAAATGAAGTTGGGACTCCCTCCATTGACCTTATCTAAGTTTATATGCCAAAATATTTCCCAACACCTAGTTACAAAAATAGAAATTCATCTTAGCAAAATTAATTTAATTGGGGACATTATAGTCCTCCCCACCAAAAATTTCTTTTCCTCAGGCAATGCCTGAACAAGCACCCTCTCAATCAGTTGACCCAAACAGTCACTGCACACAATACCAAGGTCCCAAATTTACCACTGATCACTCTATATCCATGTACCATCCTATCATAAATGAGTCCCTTGATACTAGGGTCCCATGCTAATCTCAAAATAATTCCAACATGATGATATTGTGGTACTTTGATTATAGTTGACTACCCATCATGCCCTTTTTGTTTCCTCCTCTCTTGGAACCCAATCGTGAAATACAGGTAAAGGCCAAATGCATCTCACCTAGGTATCTCCATGATGCCAAATCCTACCCATCCAAAGCTAACCCTGAAACTATGCAGCGACTGGGAAAGCCTACCTCGCCATATGATGAAGGCCGCCCAAGAGTGAACTAGAGCACTCTCTGCCATGACTTCGCTCATCATGAGACAAAGTGATTTATCAACCAACTGAACCCCTAGATCCTATAGCTAGATGTTGGCTTGTTGGGGCTTGACCCAGGTTGAGTGGTGATTAAGCCAAACAAGTCTTGGTACTGCTGGCCCTTCCGGCAACAGTCCATGGAGCGCGGACTAAGGTCTCACCCAAAGTAGTATGGGAGGGTTCTAGCACTAGGTTTCTATACCCTGGAGATGTGTGATGAGTTCAAGTGGTCCACAGTTCGACCCTGCACGCATGTCGCTATGCGCACTTACTCGTTCCTCGCAACCTAAGGTGTTGCCTTCGCACAGCCTTACTCGGGGGCCAAATAGTGTTATTACCAAAGTCCTTACTAGTAATCCAATATTAATCGATTAACTTAGCTTATTTCTATGCTTTCAGTTATACTTAAAAATATTCACAATTCATACAAGTGTGCGCAGTAAAGAAACAATATATTCACAAATGATATGAAACATGTAATCAGAACAGATATAGTGAATTGGTAACAAAAACCTTTCTTTATTAATCTCTTCTTTGGTTATAGACTCAAGTCTACCCTGTGCACTCAACTGCAAGCGTCCATGCACTCAGCTGTAGACTCTACTAGGCCTCTGTGCACTCAGCTACAAAGCCTTTTCCTACTCTACAACCCAAGACACACTTCGAACTTTGACTTAATCTCTCAGACCTTTCATGCCCATCCTATATTATATTTCCTTTTACAACTTAGAGCCTCGCTCTATTTATACAATCCCATGGTCCACGGACCATGCGTAGGCCAACATTTCATTCAAAACTAGGGCGGATAGCCCTATGACTCTAACATACAATTCATGCTCCACACCCACAATTTGTGGACTCTTTATAGGAATATCAAGTCAAAACTTCAGCTTTGAGCCCCAAAACATGTCGTGGGGGGATTCCATGCCCAATAGGGCCCCAACACAAACATCGTGACTCACCATCAAGTCACTCTGTCGATGCAACGATTTTGGCGTGGAGTCCCTTCAACTACTCTCGAACGGGACTGATGTTCACAATGCGCTAAGCTGCTGCTTACTAAACCTACTTCATTCATTCTTCTGAGACCTCTATGTCCGGTGTGGTTCCTTGCATCTGCGCATGCATCCCTTGTATGTGCACAAGCTTTGCTTCAATATTCATTGTGATCGTGAAGGCCTCGTCAATCCATGGTTGAACGCGTGCTTTGAGAACTGCTTCCTTATGGAGGGCTACGTCAACCAGCTCGTTTAATGGCTTGTCTTGCTGCATTCTACAAGTCACTGAGTGAGGACTACTATCTACACAGTTCCTCTAACACTGTCATATTGCTGCTGGAGTTCTCACACCTCTGTATCCAAGTGTTGTATGTTGGGGTCCTCCTAAAAATGTGTGAGTAACTCAAGTGTTTGTTCCAACATGCTAGTACAGTCGTGCACTACACCTCCAATTTCTTCCAACCCTGCAGCAATAGTGCTAGCACAGTGTCCTCTAATTTTTAGGGGAGTGGAAGGATGCACCTTGAACCATAGCTCTGCGATCTGAAGATTCAACTCCAGTTGAACCTTTGTCATGTCTTCCCCAGCCTCATGGAATCTGGTTGCCAATTTGTGGATCTACACCTCTACTGGTAGATCTGTTGGGATGGCTAGCTTCGGGAAGTGTCGGCAAGCGTCATCTACCATCTGCTCCAAGTTTGATTTTGCACTACTAATTTGTCATCTTGCAAGCTGAGATGCTCCATATTTAGCTTTTGTTTGCTAAGAACTTGGATCATGGAGCTCTCCCTAGAGCACAACTCTATTGTCATCCCATCTTGTAACTAATACAATGTCTCTCATGGAAGGGAAGCCAAATTAAGGCCAAGGCCTTTCAACATGTTGACCAAAAATATAGCAGTCACATTCACGGTGACCAGGGCCTCTTCCTACAACATTACTGCGTTTTCCATTTGTGTGCATAGCATTTGTTCTGTTGCGGAGGATCGTACTGCGAGGTAGGTAGAAAGGGTACTCGCCTGAGGGGGCCACACCTGTAACTCCTGTTGCTATGCCCTGTGGGCCCCCAACATAGTCTAGTGCTCCTTCATAAAATCATGGAGTGCTACATTTGTGACATCACAGACTGTCTCACCTATGTCATGGAGATTGCCTTTGGTTAAGGTGATTGGTTCAATGGCAAACTTCGAGGCCTTGACCTCTTCCCTTGGTCCTGCTCTCTCTGCAATGTGTGGGTGCTTTAACTATGTGAACGCAACCTCTGGGTCCACACTCCCTTTTGTTGTTTCTGTTCCTCTGCCTCCTTCCACTATGAGGACATTTATTGGCCCTCTTCTACCTATGTTGTTACCACCTCTACCGCCTGCGCTACTACTACTACTGCTGTGGCCTTCTTCTGCTCCATAGCTTTCTGTGTCACTTCTCGTGTTGCCCTTACCTCAGCTACTACTTTTTCTTTCCACCTTTTCTCTGTAAATTGAGTGATGCACAGCTTGGCATCATCCTATTTCTTCTATGTTGTTGCCTTTTTTAGTTCTTCCATGTCTGGGGTGCACCATTTAGGAGGCCATGTCTCGAAGATAGTAAAATTTTTGTCGTTAATGGCTACAAAAGGTAGCTTCATCCACTGCTTCAACGGATCCTTTTGCACCTTGATATAAATGTTGTCTATATCAGCTTTAAAGTCAGAAAAACTATGTAGACTGTTATACAGTGTGGGCGATAGGCATGGCTTCTAGTTGATCTACATCTAGATGCTCATGTCCATGAGCACCTAGATGATTTTGGTGTCGCGGATCAATTTTTCATCCTCTATGGCCTAGAGCGAAGCATACTTTGCAGCCTTTGGTAATTCTCTGTCTATGTTGGGGAATTGACTATCCTCTGATAATTCTCCCACTACGAGAAATATGGATAATAGCAACCACGAATAGTGGAAGGTCTTACCCTGCTCCTGGGCTTGCGATAGTTCTTCAAAAATTCTTCGCACCTTTGTGTTTTATAGCACCTTTTGAATTCTAATTCGATCATTCCCCCCAATCTTGGGCCATCAATGCTTTCTTGGCAGCAAATTTTCCCAAATTTTTCCCATAACTCGCGTCTTAAATGCCTGTCACCCACTCCATTTGTCCTCAAATCGCACATCCCATCGTGAATAGTGACCTCAACGGTCACTTCCTAGCCAACCCATGTGGCAATGCAGCTCTTCATGAGCAGTCACGGACCTTGTGACATTCTTTTTCCGCATGCATCTCCCATATCGCTCAGCTTCCATACATAATATTTTATCATCCCGTGCTAGCTTTCAACTGCCTGAAGCATTGAGACTATTCTTCCTATGGCTTGTTAGGGGGTCTTACCACCCGTGCAGGGCTCCATCCTATCCTTTTTCATGGTTTGCGGAAGCATCCTACCTTCTATTGTCGGGTCCTACATCGCGTGCTTCTCCATTTCCAACACGCTGCCCCGGTCACTACGCTTGGCGATATGCAGTCCAAGCCTAGGCAGTAGACTAACTAGTTCCTGGTGATAGTCATCCAACTTGTTAGCATGATCGTATGCACCTTGTCTTATCATCCTCTATTTTTTTATGAGAAATGCTTCAGTTATTTCATCTTCCAGCTTCTTGACATCTGTGTCTATCAAAGCACTTTTCTCCCTTAGCTGTATCCGATCTTTTTCAAGTTCGCAGAGTCTAAATTTTCCTCATCAAATTTCCTCCTAAAGTCCTATATGTTTTGTTTCTCGTAGCTGTGTGATTTCTTCATTTTAGGCTTCGCGGACCATCGTATCTATGGGTGTTGTTACATGCGGACTCATATTTGCATGCTCCACAGGGATTATAGCCCCTACTTCATACTTCAGCTTCGGAGGTTCTCTCGCAGTCAAGGTTTTCCACATGGTCCCATAGGCCCATAGAACCATTGACACCCACATGTCCTAGACAATATGTCTCACATGGTGGACCCTGTTCAGCACTTTACACGCCTTGTCAAAGGCTTCCATGCGAATAATCTTTGGCACACTTCATCTTATCCCACTTCGTCATTCGCACACTTGTCTTACCCATTCTTGCTTATTGGTCTTGTTTCCCACCGCAAGGATGGTGTGCATTTGTGCAGGCTATGTACCATACACCTGAACCCATCTAGACGAGTGGGCGTGCAGGCTGTTTCATCCATCATACTTGGATTAAATTTGCATCTGGGGCTTCCCAAATCATAGGTGCATCATCTTTCTACATCCTTGCCAATCCTTAATACTCCGTTGATGCGTACCCCACCATCTTGTGGGCGTAGCACGCATTGCCATTTCAGAGCATCGAACCACTATTTTTCTAGCACTTTTCTTTCAAATTTGTTCAAGAATTCCTCCAACAATGTGAACTTGTCATATATAAGTAGATCCCTTGCCTCTGTTGCTACACAGTGTAGTGACCTTATCATCATGTTGCAATTTAAAGTGGTTACATCATGTAACCGATTCTGCCATCATTCTATTTCTTCGTCTGAATCCAAAGTGTAGGAGCTTTCGTGTTCTCATGAAATCCTTCCATCTGCTGTTGGATTCACCCAATCCTACTCTCGTTTGGTTATCTTTTAGATACAGTCAAGATCGTCATAACTATCCCCATCGCGCACTGGTTTTGTGTAGCACGATCCTTCCACAGGGACTAGAGGTACTATTACGCGTAGTTACTTTTTCTCAAAAATTATTTTCTACCTCTTCAGATTTATCACTCCACTCATATCAATGGCCCAATCTATTCCCAATAGTGTGGGATAGGGATTGTTGTCACTGAAAATCTCTATCACTTTGAAGTCTGCAAGTGTGCTCGCACCTTCAATATCCACCATTACTCCTTGGAATCTTCCCATGGGTAGGATCTTCTGCTGGTTCACAATTCACAATTGAACAGGAGACCATTGTAACGAAGGCCTGCCCATGTGCTCCCATGTATTCTTTGGCAGTACATTTGCATCTGATCCTAGATCTAGAATTACTTGATCCATTTCATACTGTTGGATTTGTGTAGTCAAATCTCATCTCCCTTCCTGTTCGCGTTGTGTGCTTCTTGAGCTTCCAAACTATGCATGGTTCTTCTGACCTAGTGCACCTGGTGATAATTTCCTGCAATCCTTTCACCACTTTACTGTCACAGAATAGCTTCATGCACGTCTCTAGAAAGGTAGTGAGCATTGAAGGATCCATCTCTGATTCTAGTTGATCCTTACTACCTAAAGTGGAGGCCTCTGTCAAGCTCTTCTTAGCTTCCATGAATGTCTCATTCGTGCACTCCAAATCAAATTTAGGTTCCTTTGTAGGAGCCTTGCGAACCCATGCATTTTCTTCCAGTTGCTTTCCCTTGTCATCTCTTGTCGTGATACCACTTCAAAGCACGATGTTTACATTTGGGTCCTCTTCGCGCAGCTCATACCTCATCATTTGTAGATTCTAAGTCGAGTGAGACTGGAGTATTCCTTTATCGCGCAACCTCGCTATTGGTGTAGGGTAGCCCTTCACCTCATGATGAAATTGGGTACAATATAAGCAAGATTCTCTGGCCAGAATTGTACAATCGCAGGCATAATTCTTTGGCCCTCTGCAATTGTAACAAATTAGCTATCTGCGACCCCTTCCTCATCCCATTCCACCTCGACCTCGTCCGCGCCCCGGAAATCCAGTGTGTGCCATCTTTTAATTTTGATCGAGGGCTCGTGCTTCAGTCTCCAACCTATAGGTAGGGGTCTGTTCCATCATCAGTTCATAACTTTTGCAGGTGCACTCATCATGGCCTACTAACCTATAGAAATTATAGAACAATTGCTTGGACGTCTGTGTATCCTTCTATAATAGATGACGATTATGCATACCATATTTTCTTCTGATCTGAAAAATCATGCACCATAATGTAGGTGATGTGCTCGGTCCCGCTTGTGCCTATAGTCTCAATGGAATTGGCCCTCCTCCCTTCAATTAGTTCATGAATATTGGACAATGGTCCTTGTCATGTCCCTATCCTTTGCACTTTATGCACCATATCTCCTCGCGCACCTCTGGGCGAGTTGTCCCATCTTGTTTTAAACTATGCATTTAAAACATAATTTCTTTAGTTTCTTGTAGATTTGTTGGACTCCCAGGCCAGGGTTTTATATTGGGGTATCGTGTAGTCTCATTGAAATCTCCAAAACTTTGGCCTTAGTGGATAACTTCTATTGTGACAGCGTCATCCTTAGATGTGGCATTAGTGATGCTACAAACCATGCGTGGTGATGTCTATCTGTCAAGGTCATGCTGGCTTCGTGAATCATACCTTTTAGTCTCTGATCCAGCTCCTAGGGGGTCTCACCTGGAAGGATCGTGATTTCCCTAAACCTGATAATCGACTGTGTCTCTGACTTTGGCTTGCTAAATAGCTTGAATATCTACGATCCTTGTGTTTGGATTGTCATTAGAGTGCTTAAGGTACCATGTCACTGCGTGATCCTGCAACACTCTTACCAGTGTTTCCTTCTTTATGTTGTCATCTGCAACTCCCTGGGCTTCCCATACAGCCTTTACCACAAACCAAAATTGGTCTGAATCTTCATTGCCTACTCCTCTGAACATTGGAAATTTTATTGCACTCGCCATACTGAACTGTGGTGGTGGCGAAGGTGGTGTGGGTGGAGATGGGGGTGAGGATGATGAGACTGGTGGGGGTGTGAGTGGGGGTGGTATGCATGAAATTCGTTGCCTTATCAAATTTATTGTGCTTCTTGTAGAAACTTTCATGAGCTCTTCTTCAATTTCTCGCAGAGGTGAAATCAAGAGACTAGTCTCTAATTCTTCATTGCTTTCGTTTCTGTTGATATTCCCACTTCACGTAGCCCCAAACATCAATTTATTCGCATAACCCACTTTTCTCACAGTAGCATTGGAATCCAAGTGTTCAAATATTTAATGTACTTACCACGCGGTCCTTTGAGGAAGCATCGTTCCACATCGACGTAGCTAACTGATGTATCTACTACAAACTCGGTGATAAACTGTCCTATAATTCAATCAAGCCAGTGGTCCGCAGTGCGCGTGATCTTATCTTCCGATGCTTCAAGTCTGCACACCAGCTTGGAGTCCCCACGATTGGTTTGTCAAGCCTACACCTTCCCTGACTATTTGCTAGCTTCGTGATCCACTCATACAACTCAGAGGAGAAGGATGCAAATAAAATTTTGTGGATTTCTATATACATGTAGCATTATAACCATTGCTCCTTCAATACTCGCATATTCCTATTTTCCTGCCTCGCTAACTTGTGAATCTTTCTGTCCAGACACTTTTCAATTTCTTTCTTTTTTAGATTCTTGTGAAACGACATGAGACATCTCTTATGCATATCCTAGTCTGGGCAACGAAACCAGTTGTTGGCTTGTTGGGGACTGACCCAAGTTCAAAGGTGATTTAGTAAAACAAATCCCGGTACTGCTAGCCCTTTCAACAATAGTATGTGGAGTGCGGACTGAGGTATCACCCGAAGAGTATGGGTGGGTGCTAGGACTAGGTTTCTAGACCCTGGAGATGTCTGATGAGTTCAAGTGGTCCACGGTTCAACCCTGCGCACATGTCGCTACGCGCACTTAGCCATTCCTCACAGCCTGAGGTTTTGTCTTCGCGCAGCCTTACTCGAGGGACAAACTGTGTTATTACCCAAGTCCTTACTAGTAATCCAATATTAGCCGATTAACATAGCTTATTTGTGTGCTTTCAATTATACTTAACAATATTCACAATTCATACAAGTGCATATCAAACATGTAATAACTCAGAACAGATACTCTGAATTAGTAACAAAATCCTTTATTTATTAATCTCTTCTCTGGTTACAAACTCAACTCTACCCTACACACTCATCTACAGGGGCCTGCGCACTCAGCTACAGATTCTACTAGGCCTCTGCGCACTCCGTTGTAGAGCCTTTTCCTACTTTACGACCCAAGACACACATCACACATTGACTTAATCTCTTAGACGTTTCATGCCCATCCTCTATTACATTTCCTTTTACAACTTAGATCCTTACTCTATTTACACAATCCCATGGTCTGTGGACCATGGGTACGACGACATTAAATTCAAAACTGGGGCGAAAAACCCTATGAATCTAACATACAATCACGCTCCTCGCCCACAATTCACGGAGTATTTATAACAATACCAATTCAAAACTTGGGCTTTGAGCCCCAAAACATGTTGTGGGGGATTCCATGCCCAACAACAGACCTATTGCAACATAGCTCTGACAACTACTGAAATCCATCCATCCCTCATCTCTCGTCCTTTCATGCAATCAATATATAGGGTCCGTATATCATGAGCTAATATGATGCATGCCAAACTACCTTGTTCCTATCACTGCGTAGCACTGATGACCACTGGAAACCATATATGGAAAATAGCTACTCCCTGAATGAAGCCAATAGATAGATGTTTGAATCTTGCAACCATTTTAGTATATGTGGATATGTCCTTCTCCATCCAATCATCACCACTAAGTATGCCATTTTCACCGTCGGTAAAGTTCAAATATAGTGTATGAAGCCCATATACCCACAAGACAACTGGCTCAACTATACACTGTATCACTTTCTCATGCAGGATCCAAAAAACCCTACTTAAGTAGAGGCTCATATCTCTTTGACTCTATGAGGTAATGGATTGTGATGTGAATGCTTCTTTGAAAACCCGGTGCGACACTGCATACCACTACATACCATCACACACCTCCCTGCTCTATTACATATCATTGTGCACCACTGCATGCTTCTATAGACCCTTCGGTGCCATGGCCTAAAACTATGTAAGTAAGTATCAACCTGCATCCTATTAATACCACCGTATCCACCTTCTCATCTCCATACTCTCAGATGAGGGGACCTTCTTTCCTAATCCTCTATGAGAGATCTGACATGAAAATCTCCCTATGTGCCTATGGTGGTGTCACTAGGGTCTTCCTCCTTAGTAACCAATATGCCCCATATATGCATGGGAAATCCATCGCTCCATACGGGGAACTATATGGTGGGTTGCAGATGACACCTCCTCTAACAACCTTCTACAAGGGTACATTGGTCATCCAATGACCCTATACACAACCAACATGCCAAGACAACTCATAGAGTATGTTGGATCCCCTTTCATCCGAAACAGTCACTAATGGTATCTAGAACTATCATGGGACTATGAAAATGGGGGTGAGTCTGATCATCAAATCCACCATCCTCCTAGTAATACTCCATGATGTGGGCTACATCTCCCCATCTTCCCTAAAAGACTTTAGCGATATGACTCCTCACATGCTAATGGGAATGACACTATTGTGCCCATCATTAGTAGCTCCACTGTCCAATATACCAATGAGAGAGCAAAGTCTCAATGTAATTCCCTGTCCAATGGTTTGCCGATGCCACTTCCTCTTACCAACTCCTTCTAGAGTAGGTTAATCAGCCTGTGGCTCTGTGTTAGAAAATTATGTATTAGAGATCAATGGAACACATAGAATATCGCATAAATATAAACACATAAAACTAGAGAGACACAGACATACGTGGTTCACCCAATTTGGGCTACATCCACCCTGAAAAGCCAGTCCTTCCTTTCTATTATCCATCAAAATGAAGAGACACAACCTACAGTAGATCCGCTATAATATCCTCAGTTTTCTCTCACAGTCTCACCTCTCTGTTTCTTGCTCGAAGAATACACATATATTTCATAGCCTCAAGACAATGCCCTCATACAAGGAGAGAGGTTTCCATCTAGGGAAAAAAAACCTAAAATAAACATAATTTCTACCGTTAAATCATCTGCCTGATGAATGACCAAGATTTACTAGAAATTACTATACTTTTACAAGGCAATTTTACATCTATTTTTAGCTTAGTGGGCGCTACCCCGGAAACCCCCGCCAGGGGACCACTAACCCCCGGACCCCCTAGCTGGGGGGGATTGGTCACCCCGAACCCCCGCAGGGGGAAAAAGTACCCCTGCACCCCCCCACGTGGAGGGGTGTACAAACTTCCTGGGGTATACATCCAGCTAAAACAAAGACCTCTAAATAATCATGCTCCACACCCAACAATCTCCCACTTGGGGAATGATTGTAGCAATTCCATTGCTACTTCATTTACTGGACAATGACTCCTCTTTGGACCTAGTTGCTTCTCATCTTCATCATCATCCTTGAAGACCAATTGAAACTGAGCATATTCTCAGTTTATCCCTGGTTACAACTTTTGTTAGCATATCTGCAGGATTTTGGCTAGTGTGTATCGTTTCCAGCTTCAACTCTCCATCTTCCAACACTGATCGTATGAAATGGTACTTGAGCTGTACGTGTTTAGTCCTGGAATGAAATGTTGAGTTCTTTGTAATATTAATTTCACTTTGGATATCACTGTATAACGTGCCCATATCATGCTCCTTAGCCAATTTACCCATAAACCTTTGTAACCAAATCATTTCTTTACTAGCCTTTGTAGCAACAACATACTCTGCTTCTATTGTTGAAAGTGCAACAACACTTTGGATTTTTGAAACCCAATTGACAACTATTCCACCTATAGTAAATACATATCCTGTAGTGCTCCTCCTGCTATCTCTGTCACCTGCCATATCTGCATCAACATATCCTTGTAGAGAAATGTTTGAACCATCAAAGAATAATGCTTGATTTGTGGTACCTTTAAATTATCTAAGAATCCATTTCACTGCCATCCAATGTTCCTTTCATGGATTGTTCATGTACCTTCTTACAACTCTCACCGAATGTGCAATATCAGGCCTTGTGTATACCATTGCATACATTAAGCTTCCAACTACTGATGCATATGGAACTTTAGACATATAGTCCATGTCTTCTTGGGTCTTTCTGCACATTTCCTTACTAAGTTTGAAATGGCTAGCAAAAGGTGTACTAACTAGTTTTGCATTGTGCATATTAAATCTTTCAACACCTTTTGTATGTACTCATTCTGAGACAATGTTAATTTGCGATTTTTCCTGTCTCTAGTTATTCTCATACCAAGGATTTGTTTTGCAGCTCCCAAATCCTTCATTGCAAATAATTTGCCAATTTTCTTTTGAGTAGATTTATTTCTTGCATGTTAGACCCTGCAACAAGCATGTCATCTACATACAATAACAATATAATATAGTTGCCATCATTTTGAATTTTTAGATAAACACAATGATCAGAGGGATATCTAGTATAACCTTGTTCAGACATAAACTTGTCAAATTTTAGATACCGCTGCCTTGGAGTCTGTTTTAAGCCATACAAGCTCTTCTTCAATCTGCACACTAGTTTCTCCTTCCCTTTTACCTCATATCCTTGTGGCTTCTGCATATATATCTCTTCCTCCAAATCCCCATGGAGAAAGGCTCTCTTTACATCTAACTAATCAAGATGCAAATCTTCAACTACTACTAGACTTCAAATAGTTCTAATTGAAGTCATTTTAACAACAGGAGAACATATTTCATCAAAAATCAATAACTTTCTTCTGTGCAAACCCCTTCACCACATGTCTAGCTTTGTACCTATGTTTTCCTCCATCTTCCTCCTTCAGCTTGTAAACCCATGTATTATGCAATGTAGTTTTACCTATAGGCAACATGACTAGGTTCCAAGTCTGGTTATGCATTAAGGAGTCCATCTCTTCTTCCATGGCTAGCTCCCACTTCTTCCCGCTTTCAACCTGCATTGCTTCTTCATAACATTTGGGTTCACCAGAATATAAATAATATAATGAAGGAGAGTATCTTTCAGGGGTTATGCTTATCCTGGTAGACCTTCTAACGCCACTTTCAGGTGTTTGGGTTGCCTGTTACTGTTGTGGTGGTTGTTGTTGTTGAGGTTGTTGATTATTATTATTTTTAGGCACCTTTACTTTTTTAGTGATCTCATTAAGGACTATGTATTCCTTATTTTCTTTTTCTTGTTTCTTTTCCTGCAACTAATTCTTATACAGGACCTTTTCATTGAATATTACATCTCTGCTCCTAATGATTTTGTGATTTTCATAATCATATAAGAGATAACCAAAATCATTAACACAATATCCAATAAAGGTACATTTCTTTGATTTTGACTCAAGCTTTGTTTTGTTTTCTTTATTAATATGGACAAAGGCCACACAACCAAAAGGCTTTAAAAAAGAGTAATTTACCATTTTACTTGTAAATGCTTCCTTTGGAACACCACCATCCAGGGAACTTGAAGGCCCTTTGTTTATTAGATAAGCGGTAGTATCTACAGCATCTACCCAAAACTGTAAAGGCAATCTTGCATGCAATCTCATGCACCTTGCACACTCCATGATTATTCTGTTCATCCTTTCTGACACACCATTTTCTTTTGGTGTTCTTGCAACTGTTTTATCTCTTCGAATTCCATGGTATGAACAATATCTATCAAACTCTTTGCGGCAATATTCACCTCCATTTTCCGATCTGAGATACTTCAATTTCTTTCCTATCTCAATCTCAACCAAAGATTTCCTTTTCTTCAAAGTATCAAATACATTAGATTTATTCTTAATACAATAAATCCAAGTTTTTCTAGTTGCATCATCAATAAAATTAACATAATAATGAGATCCACTGAGAGATGATACCTCAACACATCCACATACATCTGTATGCACAAGCTCTAATTTATCGCTCTTCTTTTCTTTCCCAACTCTGAGAAATCTGGCTCTCTTCTATTTTCCATAAATGCAATTCTCAGAGAAGTCCAAATCAACATTCTTCAAACCCAGCAAAAAATTCCTTGAGTGAAGAATCTCCATCCCCTTTTTACTCATGTGTTCGAGCCTATGATGCTATAATGTTGCATATGCTCCTCTGGAAGTTAAAGCATTAATAGAGTTAGAAATACCATTGCATAAATACAATGTACCAACCTTTTTTCCTTTTGCTATTACTAGGGCTCCTTTGGTGACCTTCCAAGCTTTATCTGTGAAAGTTGTCACACAACATTCACCGCCTAACTGCCCAGATGAAATCAGATTTTTCTTCAAATCTGGAACATGCCTTACCTCCTTTAGTAGCCATTGGTTTCAATTCTTCTATTTTACAATAACCTTACCCATTCCAAAAATTTTACAGGGTTTATCATCAGCCAAATGGACTTGTCCAAAATCTCCTTGAACATAGTCATGAAAATATTTCTTATTAGGTGTGGCATGGAATGAGGCCCCTGAATCTACCACCCAGGAATCAGTCATATTTCCAAAAGAAAGAATCAAAGAATCTTGTAACACCTCACTTGTCACATTTTCTTCATGATTGTTTTCTTGTTGTGCATCTCCTTCTTTTCCCTTCCAAGATCTACAGTCTTTCTTTAGGTGTCCTTTCTTTCCACATTTCCAGCACACTATCCCTGATCTAGACTTGGATCTGCCTTTATTTGATTTCCTGTGATATCCTGAGCTCTTTCCTCTTTCCATTTTTCTTCCCCTAGACTCTGCACTTAAATCATTACCTGATGTCTTATCAGAGCTTTTCTGTCGCATTTCCTTACTAACGATAGCATTGACAACATGATCAAACTTTAAAGTACTAGATCCAGAAATAGAGTTACTAATGGCCATTACTAAACCATTCCAACTTTCTGGAAATGAGTACAAGAATAACGAAGATCTAACTTCATCATCAAATTTTACCCCTACAGAACTTAACTGACTTGTAAAAATATTAAAATCATTTAAATGGTCTGCAACAGATCCACCTTCCGACATCTTCATATTAAATAATTGTTTCATAACAAATACCTTGTTTGAGGTCGAGGGTTTTTCATATAGTTTCGGCAACACCTTAATCAAACCCTTTGTCATTGTTTCCTTTGAAATTTTGAAGGTGACCGATGCTACGAGGCACAACCATACTGTTCCGAGTGCCTTTCTATCGAGAAGGTTCCATTACTCATTTGTCATACCCATTGGAATCTTTGTTTTTCGACCCAATGGTAGGTCTAGATATTTCTGATACAGATAATCTTTCATCCACATCTTCCGCAGCGAGAAGTTTTGGCCGTTAAATTTCTCGACCTAAACTTACCATCTTCCACCATTGCTCCCACTCAAATGAGGAACCCTTCTTTCCAGTGCGTTTATCAGCCAAATAGAGCTTCGACTCTGATACCAGCTGTTAGAAAATTATATATTACAGAGCAATGGAACACATAGAATATTGCATAAATATAAACACATAAAACGCATAAAACTAGAGAGACACAGATATACGTGACTCACCCAATTTGGGCTATGTCCACCCTGAATAGCCAATCCTTCCTTTATATTCTCCACCAAAATGAGGAGACACAACCTATCGCAGATCCGCTGTAATATCCTCATTTTTCTCTCACAGTCTCACCTCTTTGTTTCTCGCTTGGAGAATACCACATATATTTCATAGCCTCAATACAATGCCCTCATACAAAGAGAGGGGTTGCCTTCTAGGGAAAACAACCCTAAACTAATCATAAGTTCTACCATCAAATCATCTGCATAATGAACGACCCAGATTGACTAGAAATTACTATACATTTACAAGGCAATTTTACATCTGTTTTTAGCTTTGAGGGCGCTGCCCTCAAAACCCCCACCAGGGGACTACTGACCACCGGACCCCCCAGCCATGGGGGATCAGCCCCCCAAAACCCCAGCAGGGGGGACAAGTCCACCCCGTAACCCCCCGTGTGGAGGGGTGTACAAATTTCTTAGGGTATACATTCGGCTGAAACAAAGACCTCTAAATAATCATGCTCCACACCTAAAAAATGCATGCACAATCAATATTCATGACGACTCATGAAATATGCTTGCTCCTCTGCCAATCCATCTCATCACTAGTTACATCAAGAACTCTAAAGGGGATATGAAAACTTGTGTGCACCAAACCACTGAGTCCATCACGTACCTACTAACATGACCTAGTGACTCCATGATGTGATGGAGGATCCCACCTGGATCCCAACAATAGTTTGGCCCTTGAGCCCCTCTGGTAATCCATAGCCCCCACTGAGCTATGGCCATGGATGCATCTAACCTCTTAGCCAACTCCACCAAATGCTAACATAATATCTCTCACCATCCAACCCCAATGGAAGTATCGAGAGCATAAACTACCATACATGGAATTAAACCTCCATCCTACAAAGGATGCACCCTGCACAACTCATATCACCTCATCTCACCATCCTGGTCAACACATAAAATATGTCGAGGTGACTCTGCCTCTCCCTCTCCAATGTGTTGTGGTAACCTACTAGCAATATTGACTTGTAATGTATGAGTAGGGCTTCCCCATCGCTCCAATGTGAACTCCAACTCAAGCATTAGAGAACCCAACCATTCCACAACGTGAGTGATCTTGGCTACTGACTTAGCACAAACCACTCTCATGCCCTCCAACTCCTCATTCTATTGTAGAATGGCCTCTCGTAGTGTCGTTCCCTTATTTCTCAAAGCTAGAAGGCTAGCCCAAAACTGATGAAACTATAGAGGGTGAGTATCCTCCGTAAAATTGGTCTTCTCAATGACAAGTATGCCTCCAGGAACCTCATCAACCTTCTATGGGCGGCCATCATCTAAAAAATGGGTCATAGCACTCGGTAGCTCATCCATTGTTGGCATCTCATAAATAGATGGCCCTCCGAGTGTATGCTCTACTCTGTCAATCGAGGTGTCAGCTAGAGCTACCAAAGATGCCTCCATCAATGGTGACTCCTACACCATACCAGGTATATCAATGTGGCCGTCCCCATCCTGTGTGTCCCCCTGCTCAACCTCCTCCTTGAGATTATGATGTAGAAATGCCTCCTAGTCTCATCCTCTAACTGTCCTTGTCCTATCCACTCCCTTTGAGGGGATATAGTGTCCTTTCAGTCAAATCTCTCCACGAGCATCTATGTGAACTCTATGTAGGATTTGATATGTACATGACATAAATTGATCAACCCTGGGTACCAACACTCCATAACATCTCCATCCAATTCCAATGTGGCATGTCTAATAGTGTCTGCCACCCTTATGGGGTTTAACAAGAAATATGTGTCCAATTCTTCTATCCATTTTATGACAGAACTCCTAGCTGGATGATCTGTGAATGAGATTTTAGAGTAATATTAAGGTATTATAGACTCATGTGCAAGATTCACCTATATTACTTAGTGTAACGGATCGAAAAGATTGCGAATAATATAGATGTTTGACACCTAATCCTCAATGGGTTAGTGTGGAAGCCAAATCAACAAAAGGAGTCCAAGAGACCTTGAGATGTGAAACCCAATGATCACAATATGTACTATAAATGTATATCTCTTGTTAATAAAAATGAATTCTCATGTTTTATCTTTCCTATTCTATTGCTACCCATGTGTGTTTAACATGGTATCAGAGCCATGATGTGTGGCCTTCTCCCACCATTAGTTGTGTGGTCTTCTTTAAACTGAATGTACTTTGTCATTGTGCACTATTTTATTTGTCCTCTCTCCCTTTTTACATTGTCGCTCCTGTAGAAACATTACATTTACCTCATAGTGAATCCTGTAAGCTATATTGTAGTCGTGATTTCCTGCCCAGTTCTATAGTAGCTCTAAGAGAGACCAACGGTGCCATATCAATTCCCCTGAGTGCTTGCAATAATTAACAATCTACACTCTACACTCAGTCCTTTCATTTCTTAGACAATGTACAAACTTAATCCTCATTCTTTGTGCATCGACTCATATCCTTTGCGCAAAGTTTCAGTCTATTAGTGCGTTGGTTGAATATATATTATATCCATTAAATGCTATTAGGCTTCAAAGAATGTAGCGATGAAGTTGTGAATCCTCCATGTTATGCAGGGATGAATAGTTTGAGCGATATGCACATTGAGCCATGAGTCATTTAGTGGGTGGAACCCCTGGAATACTGTGTTAAAACTCAGACATAATCGATTTTTGTGTGTTGAGTTTTGAGTAATCTAGTCTAGTAATTTTTCACCGTAATCCTTCTTCACTATTAGAAATTTCCAGAGGCTATGTGAACACTACTGCCATTTCATCGAACGTTTTGCTCTTGGATTTTAATACCCTGAACCGTGGATACCTAGCAACTATGCTCTGAGCATTGAATTTTCTATTACTTTGAGTTCCTGCGAGACTATCTTTTGAGCATTGAAGCAGTCCTTGACTAGCGTGTGTTGCATTGGATTGTGCATTTCTCAACCACTACTTGTCAGTCTTTCTTCATCACTGTGCATTTATGCATTAGAGTTTCTATGCTGCCATTTTCTCCTAAGCCTACTGAAATATCAATTTCTTTTCCCTAAATACTTGTCAGACTGTGGAGTTTTATTTTTGACATTATTCCCCTAACGTTTCACTGCATTCTATCAGTGCTTTAGATTCTTATGCGTTATAATTCTCTCAGTGCTTCATATTCTCGTGCGTTATAATTCTCTCAGTGCTTCAGATTCTTATGTGTTATAAGCTGGGCTCCAGCTTCACCAGTGGGCACCCATTGTCTTGGTGTGAGAAGATTCTAGGGTACAAACTATAGAAATTTGTGGCTACTTTCGTGTATAAATCCAGCGGGTGACCACACTTGGTTCTACGCTTCTTGACCAGAGACTCTATTCCAAATATCGGATTGCTATCGATTTTCTTCACGTCAGGGGATGAATTACCCCGTTGGATGTCACGATATTTTCGGATTCAGATGGCGATTTCTAAGGGAGGCTCATTGGAGGAGGTTTGTTGATGTGAGGAATTTAAGTGTAGCTTCTGCAACAGCTGAGACAGGACATGATAACCTCTAGAATTTAACAAACCTGTGATGCATTCAATCATATCTTGTTCAGTTTAATTCACATGGGTGATTTCCCATATAATTGCATATGTAGAGATGGGATTCAAGTAAATTGGGTTCAAGCTAATGCGCTCTCTCTGCCTGTGTGCTACTGAGACTAGTATATTGGTATACTTTGGAGTTGCTGACTTGTGAATTTCTAGGAGGTTATTAGATTCTCTTATCATTGTGATAAATTTTTTTATCTCCACTTTCACAATGTGGCATACTTCGAGTGGTTAATATTGACATATATCTCAGATTGTGCGTTATCCAGATTTCCCTTATTCGATCCTCACCGGTTAGGGGTGCTTTGTCAGCGATTTGCATTTTGTGAGTGGGGTAACAGTGGGAAGCCATGCAACAACCTCTGGACCCTTCTGCTTACACTGTTTTCTACCTACACGAGCAGGCACCCGCCTTACTATCGCCTACAGAGTCTACATGGTAGATGCAAAATCTCCTCAAAAGATGGTTGTAGAGGAGATTCTAGATGTTCTCTTGATCCTATTATACGGGTAGGCTGAAGAATTCTTTGGTTTGAAACTACTTAATATTTATTTTAGAAACATGAAAGATGTGTTATAGATTTGCAATCAAGGATTGCAATTATGTATACAATAATGATGAATATTGAAGGTGTAATATCAAGCCTGTGTTGACTAAAATGGAATGAAATTCTTTATGTTCTTGACTTCAAGCTTTGAGAAGACTCAAAGAAATGTTAGAAGTTCACACTGGTCTTCCTATTTGAAGGGGCTTTGAAATTCAAGCCTCGCTGTTGTAATACATAGATGTTCAAGTTATAAGACAAGTGTTATGACTTCTGGAAATGTTTGGGTTGTCATATATTGATTTAGATTTTTGAAGAGATCTCATTGTGTAACCAGGTTCTCTACTTCCCAGCTACTTCTTTATTACAATTTGTTGGCTAAGATGTTTTTCTGTGTACTTTTTCACAAAATATGTTCATGAAAAAAACAAAAAACTATATATATATCATATGGTAATAACACAACACAACAATTTCGAGATCGATCGAGTTTACCCGGAGCTTTACCACAAACACAAAAGTGAACTACGTTAGGTCAAATATGAAAGTACAGTTAAATATATAATGTGCATATGTGAGGAAAAATAATTTCAAACCAACCAGAAAGGGAGTTCGTTATTTCCATTCATAGACCACATTACATGTTTTATATATATGAAGCATTTAATATATTTAACATCTATCATGTCCTCCACACGAGCATGACTGGACTCCCTATAGAGAAATTTGCTAAAGAAAAGAAAATTATATATATAGAGTGGTGCATGAAATGGGTTTAGCGAGTTTGGAAATTTAGAGTTTTTAAATAAATCAAATATTTCATTTTACCCAATATATTTTTTGATTTATTCTCATTTAATGCCAATTTATTATCAATGTTTTATATTTAGAGTTTTTAATTTGAGGTTGTGTATTTCATTTACTGTTTATTAATTATAATATTGGGATGAAAAAATATTCATAATATAAAATGCAGATTTGAATTTTTTTCAATAATAATAACAAAATGAATTAGCAGCATGAGAGCCTCTTGATTCTCAAACAATCAAATTGGTGTAAGAAAGCCCTTTGATTGTGGCAAGGTCAATTGGTCCAGCCCCTTGTTTGTGGGACAAGGGACTAATCTCTCCATAACAATTTGAGTGATAAAGTATATTGAGGTATAAGAACTCTATTTCCCTAACAGTTTGAGTGATAAAATATATTCAGGTGTACCAACTCTACCTCCCTTTGGACAAGAACCTATGAGGCTATACATATGTACAAAGAGTGGAAGGAACCAATCTCTCTATAAGAATTTGAGTGATATAGTATATTGAGGTGTATTAACTCTACCTCCCTTTGGATCAAAACCTATGAGTCTATAAATAAGTACAAAGAGTGGACAAGTTAGAAATCCTTCAATATAGGTCATTGATGGGTATTAATTGTTTTAGAGCCAATTAGTTATAGTTTTCCAAATTGTCACAAAAGTAAAATAATAGAGAGGAACATAGAAATGAATGAGTATCCTTAAAGAGAAAGAAGTATAACATCTTTCTTATGTTGTGTAGGGCAATGGAAGGGAGTGCCATGACTCCCTCATCAATAAAGGATATGCTTATAGTGGTCTATAGTGAGTGGATCAACTAAACCATCACAAAATGAGTTGCTTGGAGTGAGATTTCGCCCCATAACGGTGACTCCTTAGAGACCCACCCTCTCAACTTCGTGGTGTTCCAACTTGAATGAATCCCCTTGCTCATGTATCTATACAACTTCTTCTTCTAATTCTCCTATATACATATGATGATGTCATCTCACATTAGTTGTCCTAAAAAAATTTAGATGCTTCAAGCATGGTATGCCAACTACTATCTCATACATCTTATAATAGAAACTTACATATGGCACACTATACCTTCACATACATGGTACTATGTTATCTTGGCTTATATAGTTCCCTTTACCTTCTCTAATATGCTTTCATGTATGATTTTCTTGCTTCCACGTGGTGTTAGCGTTTCATATGTGTGCTTAGATGTGGTGAGCATTCCATGAAATATGAACCGAGAGCTACCCTCCAAGCTATTTGGTGCTCCAAATTAAGAGGAATTAAGAACTTTATATGCAATTCATATTTATCCTTTTCTCAATCCATAATAATATGTGAAACAATTGTCTTCCTCATCAAGTGAGAAGAGTGGTTATGCCAATCAATAGTCATTTCAAGTGTCCTAGCTTGCTAGGAGGAGAGCATACAAGAATCAAAGTGAAGGGTTCAATCATAAAGCCATGGGAAGTAAAGGAAATAAATCTATAGGAATGGAAATGCAAGAACATATATGTGTAGGGATTCAACATGTACCATTGGCAGTGAGATAACTACCATATGTTGCAAGGAAATCAATACTACTCTACTATAGCACATAAGTAAATCAAATTACACAACAAAACACTAATAAGACAATATGTGATCACGTAGGAAAAATTGTACATGTTGTAGCCTTTTCTTGGATTCTCCGTTAGTCCTTAATGATGCTAAATTCATTTGTAACACGCCCACCAAAACTAGAACACAACAAAAGTTAGACCAGTTTTTCACTATGATGACCCAACTTAGAAGGTATTGTTATGGGAATGGGATCTAAAATTTCCAACCTTTTCCAACTTTCTCAAAACTTCAAATAGACAACACTATTGCATTCGCCATAGCTCAACCTACCTTAGGTCGGGAAAAATGCACCACAAGTCTAGTCTTTTTAGCCAACCTCTTGACCTTTGACCTAACCAACGTGTTAACTAAAAATTTCAATTTTAAGTCAATTTTTTCCCTTTTTCCAACACTTTGACAATGCTATAATTCTTCTAACTTTTCAAGATTTTCAAGCACTGCTACTAGCATCTAATGGCCAATAAATCCATAACCTTTTTATGAACACACTTGGGAAACAATCAATCATAAGGATAGAACCAAATCAATAACACTTTGAATGCATTTCTTTCCAAAAGTATAGAGAGATAAGAGAGCTTATTAGCATAGTAGAAAAACCTACTTTATTTAGATTCACAGCCTCACCATTTGAGAAAATAAGTGAACAAGTCTCAAAATATGGTGCATGTCTAATAAAATGCATGAATGTGGTTAAAAGGCGTCCTTTTCCTCAATCCTGAATGGACTAATTGGTATACAAAAAATCTATTAAAACTTATTCAAGAACTCAAACATGTAATCAGAACAAATTATATTTCATTCACCATTATTCTCCAACACTAATTATGTAATCAAATTAGCTAGTACCATTCTTTCATAGTTAAGTGAATACCTACAATGGGGGTATTATTTTAAGACCATTCATATGATGAATCATTCATTGACATCCACATGTGGATTGTATTCAATCATTTTCTCATAGAAACATGCATAGTAGTAGTAAGAGGTTGTAATCAACAAAATCATGTGAGTGCAATAAGAAAATATTCCATGTTGGTTACTACATGAGCATAACCAATACAACCACATGTTATTCCAATAACTTTTTAAAAATCCCACATTATATTAGTCAATCCTATAGACAGTAAATACACAAACCATGTCCCATGCATTTATAACCCCATTTAAGACTAGAAATTGTAAACACATATTCATTATTATTAAAAATACATGAGAAACACTTATCTTGAACTTTTTTGGGAAACAAAGTCTCTAAAAATGGCTCTCCACCCAACCACTAACAACTACAACCAAACTCTCACTTATAGTTGTCACCCCCTAGCTAGATTCTAGAGGCCAAGGGACCTTCTAATTATGGATTAAACACAACCACTAGTTGAACTATGGACTCTATAGATTCTTCCATCTCCACCCACCAGCAGAGTTGTCATCCAATGATGACCAGAAGTTGAAACTATTACCAACCACTCTCAAGGATGCAACTTTGTGCTCGTTCATGGTCTACCTGGGGATAGCACCACAGCTAGGGCTCAGATGTAGCAAGCCTTCAACAACAAGTATCGAGACTTTTGTAGATATAAAGACACTAAAGAGTAAATTTTTAGGACTACCTTAGGTCATTATGAATACTTATAGGATTATGAAGAAAGGTTCAAGCTTAGCTAGAAAAGGGCTAGGTGCACACTTGACCCTAACTCACTAAAGCTAGTCCTGCTTAGAGGAGTCATGGAATATTTTTTGGATACACTAAACTTGTTGGTAGGTGGAGATATCCACCAGTTACCCTATAAGGATATCAAGGCTACCTTTAGAAGCCATTCTAGGGAAACTAAGAAAAAGGGTAGGGGTAGTCAATCT
Organism: Pinus taeda; assembly: GCA_000404065.3. Lineage (NCBI taxonomy): Eukaryota > Viridiplantae > Streptophyta > Pinopsida > Pinales > Pinaceae > Pinus > Pinus taeda. The sequence goes on from APFE030458237.1 coordinate 30,969, forward strand.
ATGGTCAATCAATCCTCTTCCAAATAATCCATCAAGGGTGAAATTGGAAACATGCTCGAGGATTTCGAGAGTGAGATGATGTAATCCTGTGCACTGCAGATGGGCACTATGCACATTAAGAGAAAAGAGGAGGAAGACGAGAGAGCCTTAGCCATTTTCTGCCCTAGATGCACTAGTAGGCACCATAGGAATGAATTTCCATTGAATTCAATTGAAATCAGCTCAGTCTGTGAAGAAAACTACTCCACGGAGAAATTCCCTTCTCTCTCTGGACTAAAATCTGTATATCGAGGAGCTGAAGGGCTAACTTAACATCTCCGCTACATAAACCAAAGCAGACCTCATGGGCCTAGGCCATACTAGCAGGGCATGCAAGGTTCATGCCATGTATATTACAACCCCAACCAGACCACATCCATACCTTCTTGGGGGATCCCTCCTCATCCTTCCTAGTATACCCCTCCTTGAACCTGTTCCCCTCAATATCATTCCTAGCTAGCTAGCCAGTCATTTCAGCCATATGCTTCACCACAACCTTAGTGGAATGCAGCGCCCCAGGGGTGGAGACCCATATACAACAATTCTCCAGATTTATTTCCTTCACCAACCACTCAACCACAACTTTTACACTCTACTACACCTAAACAACCCCATATGTCTGCCCAGCTAAATACGAACCCGAACAATAGATAGACCCAAAAAGCATATAGTGGAGAGACCTCCTATATTGATTATGTTGTGGAGATTCAAGAAATCAAACTAAGATCTATGAGAGTACTCCTAGACAACCCACCTCTACCTCCACCTATGGAGGTTGAGGAAGAAAGAGACGAAATCATGACTAAAGCATATCCACCACCGTTTCCAAAGAGATTAACCCAACCACTCCAAGCTACCCCATAAGAGTCTCAACTTATGAGGGAATTGAAATATCTGTGTGTCAAAATTCCACTTCTCCAAGCTATTAAAGATGTACTACTACAAGTTTATTAAGGAGAAGTTCTTCAAGCATCCAAGGAGGCAAAGAAGAGATACCCCTACCATTAATGTCATTGAACAACTATTTGACTTAATGTTGGGGCAGGTAATCTGTCGAAAGTCTTTGGACCCTAGAAGACCTGTAGTAGTTGTGCACATCAATGGCCCCATTGTCCCACACACTTAGATCGATCTTTGGACTGCCATTAATGTGATGACCAAGGAAGACATGCTCAGGCTTAACCTCGAGGGTTCATTAAGAAAGACCACAACAATTCTACAACTTACAGACTGCTCCAAAGTGACCCCTGAGGGGATTGTGGAGGATGTGATGGTCTCCATTGACTCTTGGGAATACCCCGCTAATTTCCTAGTTACCCAGCCTAAGGCTAAGCTTACTAGTTATTGTCTCATCGTTGGGAGGCCATGGTTAGCCACTGTCAATGCCTACATTAGTTGTAGGGCTAAAAATATGACTATTAAGAATGGGCATATCTCCAAGCAGTTACTCCTATACCCTCCTGCTTAGCGATCTCTAGAACTTGACTTACCTTTATGGCTGGAAGATGAGGAAGAAGATGAAGTTATTCCGCCAAAATCTATACCTTATAAAAATCCATGGGAGGGGGGCAACCAAATGAAGATGATTTGATTAAACACATACTCCAAAGTCTAACTCCAAGTACATTGTCCTTAGAAGAAGTAGTAAAGGAAACCCAGAACAACCATCAGTTTGATCTATGCTTAGCCGATTCCTACCCTATCTGTGTGAAAACCATAGAATTCACCCCCAAGAGAAATTCCAAAATCAACCCATATCTTTCTGATCACCAAGAATAAAAATTGTCTAACATGCTAAAGGAACATCTTGATGCCTTGGCTTGGAGTTACAAATAAAGGAAGGGAGTTCACGGTTTGGTGTGTACTCACCACATTTATATCAAATAAGGTTGCAAGCCAGTCGAACAACCCCAAAGGAGGATGAATCTATCTCTCAAAGATATATTCAAAGAATAATTACAAAAGATGCTAGATGTAGGATTCATTTACCCTATCTCAGACAGTGGGTGGGTCTCTCCTTTGGTTTGTGTTCCAAAGAAGAATGGTTATTGGAGGATTTGTGTCGATTATAGAGAGTTAAATAGAGCCACAAATAAGGACCATTTCTCTCTACCTTTCATCGACCAAGTGCTAGATGGCCTGGTAGGGAAAAAGTTTTTCTCTTTCCTAGATGGATTTAGTGGGTACAATCAAATCCAGATCAGCTTGGAAGACCATGATAAAACCACCTTCACTTGTCCTTGGGGTACTTTCACTATAGGGTCCTTTCTTTTGGCAAATGCAATGCTCCTTCCACTTTCCAGAGAGCAGTCCTAAATATCTTTCTTGAGTTATTCGATGATGCAGTAGAGATTTATATGGGTGATTTTACACCTTATGTATGTGATTTCTAGGAGGCTCTGTCCAACTTAGGTAAGGTGCTGAAAAAATGCATTGAAATGGACCTATCTCTTAGTCCTGAAAAAAGTGAGTTCTTGAAGACTACATGGATTGTGCTAGGTCATTCAATATCCCAACAAGGACTACAGGTGGACCCAAAAAAATAACTATCATCCAAAGGGTCCCACCTCTACAAAATAAGAGAGATGTCAGAAGTTTCCTATGGTTAGCTGGATACTACCCAAGGTCTATAAAATACTTTAGCAAGTTAGCTTCTCCTTTATTTGGGTTGTTGGCCAAAGAATTTGAGCTTGTATCATGAAAAAGTTGTAAACAGACCCTGGAAAACCTTGAAGGACAAGTTAACCACTACACTGATTCTCTAAGGCCCAAATTGGGCCCTTCCTTTTCATCTACATGTTTATGCCTCAGACAAGGACATAGGAGAAACTCTAGGAAAAATAGATGAAAATTTGCCTTATACTATTTATTTTATGAGTAACAATCTATCAAAGGCTGAACTGAACTACACAGTGATTGAAAAGGAGCTCCTGGCTATTGTGCATTCATTGAACAAATTTAGGCATTACATTACATGTTACCAATATTTTGTACATACTTACCATGTTGCAATCAAATATTTAATGAATAAACCTGATGTGAATGCCTGGATTATTATATGGTTACTTTTATACAACAATTTGATCTAAATATTTTACATAAGCCTAGCAAGGAAAATCCTGTTGTAGATTTTTTTATTAGATTAACTTTTCCCGCAGCTGAGGAAGGAATGGTTGATGATAAGTTACTGAATGAACACTTTTTTTCCATTTCAGTTCTCTCAACATGGTTTGCTGACATAGCAAATTATTTGGTATCTACAGAGTTCCCATTGAATTTGTCCTGCAAAGAGAAAAGAAAGATTGTGAGGAAGAGCACCCCATTGACTTGGATTGGAGGAAACCTCTTCAAACTAGTCCGGGATCAAATTCTAAGAAAATGTGTCACAGAGGAGGACTTATTTGACATCCTTTTGACTTGTGATGATGGGCCTTGTTGAGGTCACTTTGCAAAAAAGAGGACAACATTCAAGGTGTTACAAGCCAATTATTATTAGTCCACTTTTCATCAAGATGTGGAAAGATATACTAGTCAGTGTAATCGATGCCAAAGGATGGGAAAGCCTACTCCAAGGGATGAAATGCCTCTTCAACCTCAAGTGAATTTTGAGCCATTTGAAAAGTGGGACATGGATTTCGTTGGACCTATTGACCCTCGTTCCAAGCAAAAGCAGTATATCATTTTGTGCACTGACTATATGACTAAGTGGGTTGAAACCAAGGAAATCATGACAATAATAGAGGAGAAGGTGGTTGAGTTCTTAAGGGAGAATGTATTTTACATGTTTGGGTAACCTAAAGAATTGGTCACTGACCAAGGCAGACAATTTACCTCCAAAATGATTGAAGACTTATTGAGCAGCACAAGATCAAGCATAGAACTTGGACTCCACGTCACCCACAAGCTAATTGGCAAGTGGAGGTCACCAATAGAGCATTGGAGGGAATTCTAACTAAAGTAGTTAGCAGCAACAGGAAAGATTGGGCATATAGACTAGTTAGGGCCACATGGGCCTAAAATAAAACCTCTAAGACCACCATTGGGTTCACACCCTATGAGTTAGTCTATCGGAAAAAGGCCCTGTTGTCCATTGAATTCGAGTACAATCCATTGAGGATGGTAGCTAAACTAGATCTAGATCTAAGGAGTGCACAAAAAGAGAGACTGCTCCAATTGAATGGGTTAGATGAGTTTAGAATGCAGGCCCTCCTATACATAGAGGTAACTCAAATTCAGAGGAAGATATGGCATGAAAAGAACATCAAAGACAAGCAATTTCAAGAAGGTGATTGGGCTTTATTATATGGTTATAGATATAAAGACTTTAAGGGCAAGTTAAGGACTAGATGGTTAGGGAATTATGTTATATAGAAATGTCATGATAATGGTTTAGTTGATATCATAACCATAGATGCAGAGGCCATTCCTTTACTTGTTAATGGTCATAGATTGAATGTTTACAAAAGGCCAGTGTAAAATAACGAGTTCATTGATGGTATCAAAAAAAATGCTGGTGGTGGATCATGTCCCAACTACTACCTCATCAAGTCACTCATAAAAGAAAAAATATAAAATAATAAGGAGATTGAGGTGAAAACCTCCATGAAGCACCTGTTTCCCACTATTGGATTGAAAACCTCTTGAGGTAGCTCAATGGTGTCAAAAAAAAAAAAATAGAATATATCTCTGGTGTGAAATACTCCCTTTGATGGCCAGGGAAAGTAGTAGGATGCTTTGGATCAAAAGGGTTTTTTTAAAAAAATTAAATAAAATAAAAAAAGAGAGATAAAAATATGAAATATTGCTTGAGGTCGGCAAGTTTGTCCCCACACAAACTTTGTTAAATATACATGCTATGTTTCATTCCTAGTAGTTCCATTTATGTGAATCCTCCAACTATGCTTACCTGTGTCTTTCTGTCTTAACAAATCATGTTTGTTTTCATCATTTCATCCATGTGCTAAATTACATGTCCTAATATGTTGAAAGGGGGTTTAAGGCTTTGTTTTTTTTTCATTTTACCTCATAAGTTTTTTAGTCGAAAATGGAATTATTTTGGAAACCAATGGAAACTTTCCTCTCTACTTAGTCTCACCTCCTTGGGAATAAAAAATTGAGATCCTTTGGATCCCATTGTGGATGAGACACTAAGGTTATGTGTCCCACAGGACCCCTACCCACTAATCATCATTTCCTCAACTTTTGACTTTTAAAGTACCACATCCTCTCATTCTTGCATTTAGCCAGTCGTCCTAGTGCCTCATGACGCTGGTAATTTAAACTCATGCTTCTCTTCGAAACTTCTAGGATCTAATCCATATAGATTACATGTCCTGTGTTCTACCCACACCATCCTTCCTTCATTCTTATGATTTTTTCACATGCATCCATGTGGCTAACATTGCCAAATATCTATGTTCACTCAGCTATGGGGCCCCTAACCAAAATCATCAAATTTTTTACTTTTATCCTCAAAACAATTATCTGACATATCTTTTGATCTAGTAAGTATATTTTGGAATTAAACATACCATTTGGAAGCTCTTTCCAAAATTAAAATGGCTCCAAATTTTGGCCTCCTTGAATAATCTAATTCACCACTATTGTTCACCAATATACATGTAAATATAAGATATTTTCTACACGTTTTACATGCTTTGAACTACAACAACAATCATGATACAACCTTCAACATCAATGTCATCTTCAAACACTTTCAACAAGCTTAGATATTTAATGACAACACTTTTGACAACAATGACATGTTCAAACATTCTCAATGAGCTTAGTCATCTAGTGATAACACCTTTGACATGAGTGGCAACACTTTCTATCAACTCAAAGTTGTGGTATATTTACATGTGGGAAACATTACACATTTTGGTAGCATGCTCAATGTCTTGGGGACTTTATGGAGATTTAGTTAGGCCCCTTGGAGCTGAGATATTGTTTCACAACCAATCCATCTATTATTTCTCTCTCACTGGAGGATGGAGGATAATTTATACAAAACTGTAATTATTGGGAGAGGTTGGTATATGAGTCTTGGTAGTGGATGGAAGCCTATACTCTATGTTATTTATGACTTTGAATATTTAAATTTGGAAAATTGACGTGTCAGAGGTACCTTTGCTGGAATTAGATATTCTTTGAATATATTTTGATTGAGGGGTATATCTTGCTAAGTTGAAGCTCAATATTGTGAAGGTGTTGAATGATGGCTTTTGTTTACTGGTATTTATATTTTCTACTTGAAGGATTGTTAGTCTGATTCCTCTACTGCGTTTAGAAGTAGTGATTAATACTCTGTGCCCTTTCCTCGAAGTTTAAAAAAAAAAAAAATTAAGTGTGAATTTTTGTTGATAAGTTTGTATTAGGTTTTGTATTCATTATTCAATATTTATAATCATGAAAAGTTGTTAGATCCTTGTTGGGCTTCATTTGGAAAGGAATTAGTATTGCAATTTTTCTTCTAGAAGGAGTTTCTCAACTGTTATGGGGGGATAATTCGATTTTATTATGGAAACAACCAACACCATATGGAATTGTGAGTCTCTTGTCACTCTTCACTCTATGTGGGTGTGGTCTTTGGGACAAATTTCTTCCATTTCTCT
>APFE030458237.1:41711-82423 GCA_000404065.3 Pinus taeda
TCTATTAACTTACATTTACAAAAATATAAAAAATTTAAACAAAATTAATCAAAAAAGGAAAGGGAACCTAGAGAATATTTCCTTAAACTGGGGAATTTCTAATATAGACTTGAACCCCACGCCAAAAGAAGATGCTTGATTAAAAAACTATTGATGGCACATCATTTCACATCAAAGTCTTAAGCTAGTCGTTACAAGTCTGTGCATCTCAATATTACATTCAAATCTCCACGGTTGCTGCAGATATTATTAACTTCCCACCATCAGCGGTAACTTCAGTGAACTCCCTGGTTGACGGATTAAACAGATAAGAGATGTGTTTTCCTAGGGCGCCAAAAGCGCTGAAAAAAATCTGGTCACGCCACTGTGTAGCGCACGTAAAGAAGCGAATATCGAGGGGATTCGGAAAGGAAGCTACCACACTCCAAACGTCCTTCTCAACATCATACTTCTCTACCTGTTGTTCAGTGAACAAGTACAACTCCCCACAAAAAGAACAAACCTCACGCCTTCTCCATGTTTCTAACCTCGTGTTCCGTCATTCTCCAGGTTCCCTCACTCGGATCGAATACTTCTCCACGAAAAAACCGCGGCATTCAAAGCCGTGCGGTTCGATCATAGGAGGCAAAATTTCCCACTTGTCTGTCTCCACGTTATATGCTTCTACAGATGCAAGACGGGGGTCATGCTCGCCGTCACCGCCACTCAAACACAGCACGCAAAGTATAATCGAGGTGTCGGCATGTCAGCTCCGCGGCTCCATCTGGCAGATTCAAAGTCATAAATGTCAACACTCTTCATCAAACTTGTATCAGACGGACGGATTCTCCCTATGAGAAGTAGCTTCCGATTCACAGCCACGCACTGACACCATACTTGTATTCCATTAGTCTGGGGATCATCAATTGGAGGTAACCTTTCCCAGGTGCCCTTCACGGGGTCGTATATGGTTACTACGAAAACGGGATTCATCTCTTTCATTCATATCATTTTGAATCAAGCAAAGCAGATGCTCGCTCGTCCCACATTTGTTCCTATCAGCATAGAACGTAGGGCTACGGACCATAGCCTCCCAGCTGTTGCACACAGTTTTCAGCGTATCGTGTGATGTGTAAGGTACTTTTAGCAAACACTGCCGAACGACATCCTTTGGAACAGTCTCCATTAGGGCACTTTAAACACAACAATTTCGAGATCCTTCGAGTTTACCCGGAGCTTTAACGCAAACACAAAAGTGAACTACGTTAGGTCAAATATGAAAGTACAGTTAAATATATAATGCGCAGATGTGGGGAAACGTAATTTCAAACCGACCAGAGAGGGAGTTCGTTATGTCCATTCATAGAACCACATTACATGTTTTATATATATGAAGCAATTAATATATTTAACATCTATCATGTCCTACACACGAGCATGACTGGACTCCCTATAGGGAATTTTGCTACAGAAAAGAAAATTATATATATAGAGTGGTGCATGAAATGGGTTTAGCTAGTTGTCAAATTTAAAGTTTTTAAATAAATTAAATATTTCATTTTACCTAATATATTTTTTGTTTTATTCTCATTTGCCAATTTATTATTAATGTTTTATATTTAGAGTTTTTAATTTGAGGTTGTGTATTTCATTTATTGTTTATTAATTATAATATTGGGATGAAAAAATATTCATAACATAAAATGTGGATTCGAATTTTTTCAATAATAATAACAAAACTAACTACGAGCATGAGAGCATCTTGATTGTAAAACAATCAAATTGGTGTAAGAAAGCCCTTTGATTGTGGCAAGGTTAATTGGTTCATTAGAGCCCCTTGTTTGTGGGACAAGGGACCAATCTCTCCATAACAATTTGAGTGATAAAGTATATTGAGGTGTAAGAACTCTACTTCCCTAACAATTTGAGTGATAAAATATATTCAGGTGTACCAACTCTACCTCCCTTTGGACAAGAACCTATGAGGCTATATATATGTACAAAGATTGGAAGGAACCAATCTCTCTATGAGAATTTGAGTGATATAGTATATTGAGGTGTATTAACTCTACCTCCCTTTGGAGCACCACCTATGAGGCTATAAATAAGTACAAAGAGTGGACAAGTTAGAAATCCTTCAATATAGGTCATTGATGGGTATTAATTGTTTTAGAGCCAATTAGTTATAGTTTTCCAAATTGTCACAAAAGTAAAATAATAGAGAGGAACATAGAAATGAATGAGTATCCTTAAAGAGAAAGAAGTATAACATCTTTCTTATGTTGTGTAGGGCAATGGAAGGGAGTGCCATGACTCCCTCATCAATAAAGGATATGCTTATAGTGGTCTATAGTGAGTGGATCAACTAAACCATCACAAAATGAGTTGCTTGGAGTGAGATTTCGCCCCATAACGGTGACTCCTTAGAGACCCACCCTCTCAACTTCGTGGTGTTCCAACTTGAATGAATCCCCTTGCTCATGTATCTATACAACTTCTTCTTCTAATTCTCCTATATACATATGATGATGTCATCTCACATTAGTTGTCCTAAAAAAATTTAGATGCTTCAAGCATGGTATGCCAACTACTATCTCATACATCTTATAATAGAAACTTACATATGGCACACTATACCTTCACATACATGGTACTATGTTATCTTGGCTTATATAGTTCCCTTTACCTTCTCTAATATGCTTTCATGTATGATTTTCTTGCTTCCACGTGGTGTTAGCGTTTCATATGTGTGCTTAGATGTGGTGAGCATTCCATGAAATATGAACCGAGAGCTACCCTCCAAGCTATTTGGTGCTCCAAATTAAGAGGAATTAAGAACTTTATATGCAATTCATATTTATCCTTTTCTCAATCCATAATAATATGTGAAACAATTGTCTTCCTCATCAAGTGAGAAGAGTGGTTATGCCAATCAATAGTCATTTCAAGTGTCCTAGCTTGCTAGGAGGAGAGCATACAAGAATCAAAGTGAAGGGTTCAATCATAAAGCCATGGGAAGTAAAGGAAATAAATCTATAGGAATGGAAATGCAAGAACATATATGTGTAGGGATTCAACATGTACCATTGGCAGTGAGATAACTACCATATGTTGCAAGGAAATCAATACTACTCTACTATAGCACATAAGTAAATCAAATTACACAACAAAACACTAATAAGACAATATGTGATCACGTAGGAAAAATTGTACATGTTGTAGCCTTTTCTTGGATTCTCCGTTAGTCCTTAATGATGCTAAATTCATTTGTAACACGCCCACCAAAACTAGAACACAACAAAAGTTAGACCAGTTTTTCACTATGATGACCCAACTTAGAAGGTATTGTTATGGGAATGGGATCTAAAATTTCCAACCTTTTCCAACTTTCTCAAAACTTCAAATAGACAACACTATTGCATTCGCCATAGCTCAACCTACCTTAGGTCGGGAAAAATGCACCACAAGTCTAGTCTTTTTAGCCAACCTCTTGACCTTTGACCTAACCAACGTGTTAACTAAAAATTTCAATTTTAAGTCAATTTTTTCCCTTTTTCCAACACTTTGACAATGCTATAATTCTTCTAACTTTTCAAGATTTTCAAGCACTGCTACTAGCATCTAATGGCCAATAAATCCATAACCTTTTTATGAACACACTTGGGAAACAATCAATCATAAGGATAGAACCAAATCAATAACACTTTGAATGCATTTCTTTCCAAAAGTATAGAGAGATAAGAGAGCTTATTAGCATAGTAGAAAAACCTACTTTATTTAGATTCACAGCCTCACCATTTGAGAAAATAAGTGAACAAGTCTCAAAATATGGTGCATGTCTAATAAAATGCATGAATGTGGTTAAAAGGCGTCCTTTTCCTCAATCCTGAATGGACTAATTGGTATACAAAAAATCTATTAAAACTTATTCAAGAACTCAAACATGTAATCAGAACAAATTATATTTCATTCACCATTATTCTCCAACACTAATTATGTAATCAAATTAGCTAGTACCATTCTTTCATAGTTAAGTGAATACCTACAATGGGGGTATTATTTTAAGACCATTCATATGATGAATCATTCATTGACATCCACATGTGGATTGTATTCAATCATTTTCTCATAGAAACATGCATAGTAGTAGTAAGAGGTTGTAATCAACAAAATCATGTGAGTGCAATAAGAAAATATTCCATGTTGGTTACTACATGAGCATAACCAATACAACCACATGTTATTCCAATAACTTTTTAAAAATCCCACATTATATTAGTCAATCCTATAGACAGTAAATACACAAACCATGTCCCATGCATTTATAACCCCATTTAAGACTAGAAATTGTAAACACATATTCATTATTATTAAAAATACATGAGAAACACTTATCTTGAACTTTTTTGGGAAACAAAGTCTCTAAAAATGGCTCTCCACCCAACCACTAACAACTACAACCAAACTCTCACTTATAGTTGTCACCCCCTAGCTAGATTCTAGAGGCCAAGGGACCTTCTAATTATGGATTAAACACAACCACTAGTTGAACTATGGACTCTATAGATTCTTCCATCTCCACCCACCAGCAGAGTTGTCATCCAATGATGACCAGAAGTTGAAACTATTACCAACCACTCTCAAGGATGCAACTTTGTGCTCGTTCATGGTCTACCTGGGGATAGCACCACAGCTAGGGCTCAGATGTAGCAAGCCTTCAACAACAAGTATCGAGACTTTTGTAGATATAAAGACACTAAAGAGTAAATTTTTAGGACTACCTTAGGTCATTATGAATACTTATAGGATTATGAAGAAAGGTTCAAGCTTAGCTAGAAAAGGGCTAGGTGCACACTTGACCCTAACTCACTAAAGCTAGTCCTGCTTAGAGGAGTCATGGAATATTTTTTGGATACACTAAACTTGTTGGTAGGTGGAGATATCCACCAGTTACCCTATAAGGATATCAAGGCTACCTTTAGAAGCCATTCTAGGGAAACTAAGAAAAAGGGTAGGGGTAGTCAATCTATGGTCAATCAATCCTCTTCCAAATAATCCATCAAGGGTGAAATTGGAAACATGCTCGAGGATTTCGAGAGTGAGATGATGTAATCCTGTGCACTGCAGATGGGCACTATGCACATTAAGAGAAAAGAGGAGGAAGACGAGAGAGCCTTAGCCATTTTCTGCCCTAGATGCACTAGTAGGCACCATAGGAATGAATTTCCATTGAATTCAATTGAAATCAGCTCAGTCTGTGAAGAAAACTACTCCACGGAGAAATTCCCTTCTCTCTCTGGACTAAAATCTGTATATCGAGGAGCTGAAGGGCTAACTTAACATCTCCGCTACATAAACCAAAGCAGACCTCATGGGCCTAGGCCATACTAGCAGGGCATGCAAGGTTCATGCCATGTATATTACAACCCCAACCAGACCACATCCATACCTTCTTGGGGGATCCCTCCTCATCCTTCCTAGTATACCCCTCCTTGAACCTGTTCCCCTCAATATCATTCCTAGCTAGCTAGCCAGTCATTTCAGCCATATGCTTCACCACAACCTTAGTGGAATGCAGCGCCCCAGGGGTGGAGACCCATATACAACAATTCTCCAGATTTATTTCCTTCACCAACCACTCAACCACAACTTTTACACTCTACTACACCTAAACAACCCCATATGTCTGCCCAGCTAAATACGAACCCGAACAATAGATAGACCCAAAAAGCATATAGTGGAGAGACCTCCTATATTGATTATGTTGTGGAGATTCAAGAAATCAAACTAAGATCTATGAGAGTACTCCTAGACAACCCACCTCTACCTCCACCTATGGAGGTTGAGGAAGAAAGAGACGAAATCATGACTAAAGCATATCCACCACCGTTTCCAAAGAGATTAACCCAACCACTCCAAGCTACCCCATAAGAGTCTCAACTTATGAGGGAATTGAAATATCTGTGTGTCAAAATTCCACTTCTCCAAGCTATTAAAGATGTACTACTACAAGTTTATTAAGGAGAAGTTCTTCAAGCATCCAAGGAGGCAAAGAAGAGATACCCCTACCATTAATGTCATTGAACAACTATTTGACTTAATGTTGGGGCAGGTAATCTGTCGAAAGTCTTTGGACCCTAGAAGACCTGTAGTAGTTGTGCACATCAATGGCCCCATTGTCCCACACACTTAGATCGATCTTTGGACTGCCATTAATGTGATGACCAAGGAAGACATGCTCAGGCTTAACCTCGAGGGTTCATTAAGAAAGACCACAACAATTCTACAACTTACAGACTGCTCCAAAGTGACCCCTGAGGGGATTGTGGAGGATGTGATGGTCTCCATTGACTCTTGGGAATACCCCGCTAATTTCCTAGTTACCCAGCCTAAGGCTAAGCTTACTAGTTATTGTCTCATCGTTGGGAGGCCATGGTTAGCCACTGTCAATGCCTACATTAGTTGTAGGGCTAAAAATATGACTATTAAGAATGGGCATATCTCCAAGCAGTTACTCCTATACCCTCCTGCTTAGCGATCTCTAGAACTTGACTTACCTTTATGGCTGGAAGATGAGGAAGAAGATGAAGTTATTCCGCCAAAATCTATACCTTATAAAAATCCATGGGAGGGGGGCAACCAAATGAAGATGATTTGATTAAACACATACTCCAAAGTCTAACTCCAAGTACATTGTCCTTAGAAGAAGTAGTAAAGGAAACCCAGAACAACCATCAGTTTGATCTATGCTTAGCCGATTCCTACCCTATCTGTGTGAAAACCATAGAATTCACCCCCAAGAGAAATTCCAAAATCAACCCATATCTTTCTGATCACCAAGAATAAAAATTGTCTAACATGCTAAAGGAACATCTTGATGCCTTGGCTTGGAGTTACAAATAAAGGAAGGGAGTTCACGGTTTGGTGTGTACTCACCACATTTATATCAAATAAGGTTGCAAGCCAGTCGAACAACCCCAAAGGAGGATGAATCTATCTCTCAAAGATATATTCAAAGAATAATTACAAAAGATGCTAGATGTAGGATTCATTTACCCTATCTCAGACAGTGGGTGGGTCTCTCCTTTGGTTTGTGTTCCAAAGAAGAATGGTTATTGGAGGATTTGTGTCGATTATAGAGAGTTAAATAGAGCCACAAATAAGGACCATTTCTCTCTACCTTTCATCGACCAAGTGCTAGATGGCCTGGTAGGGAAAAAGTTTTTCTCTTTCCTAGATGGATTTAGTGGGTACAATCAAATCCAGATCAGCTTGGAAGACCATGATAAAACCACCTTCACTTGTCCTTGGGGTACTTTCACTATAGGGTCCTTTCTTTTGGCAAATGCAATGCTCCTTCCACTTTCCAGAGAGCAGTCCTAAATATCTTTCTTGAGTTATTCGATGATGCAGTAGAGATTTATATGGGTGATTTTACACCTTATGTATGTGATTTCTAGGAGGCTCTGTCCAACTTAGGTAAGGTGCTGAAAAAATGCATTGAAATGGACCTATCTCTTAGTCCTGAAAAAAGTGAGTTCTTGAAGACTACATGGATTGTGCTAGGTCATTCAATATCCCAACAAGGACTACAGGTGGACCCAAAAAAATAACTATCATCCAAAGGGTCCCACCTCTACAAAATAAGAGAGATGTCAGAAGTTTCCTATGGTTAGCTGGATACTACCCAAGGTCTATAAAATACTTTAGCAAGTTAGCTTCTCCTTTATTTGGGTTGTTGGCCAAAGAATTTGAGCTTGTATCATGAAAAAGTTGTAAACAGACCCTGGAAAACCTTGAAGGACAAGTTAACCACTACACTGATTCTCTAAGGCCCAAATTGGGCCCTTCCTTTTCATCTACATGTTTATGCCTCAGACAAGGACATAGGAGAAACTCTAGGAAAAATAGATGAAAATTTGCCTTATACTATTTATTTTATGAGTAACAATCTATCAAAGGCTGAACTGAACTACACAGTGATTGAAAAGGAGCTCCTGGCTATTGTGCATTCATTGAACAAATTTAGGCATTACATTACATGTTACCAATATTTTGTACATACTTACCATGTTGCAATCAAATATTTAATGAATAAACCTGATGTGAATGCCTGGATTATTATATGGTTACTTTTATACAACAATTTGATCTAAATATTTTACATAAGCCTAGCAAGGAAAATCCTGTTGTAGATTTTTTTATTAGATTAACTTTTCCCGCAGCTGAGGAAGGAATGGTTGATGATAAGTTACTGAATGAACACTTTTTTTCCATTTCAGTTCTCTCAACATGGTTTGCTGACATAGCAAATTATTTGGTATCTACAGAGTTCCCATTGAATTTGTCCTGCAAAGAGAAAAGAAAGATTGTGAGGAAGAGCACCCCATTGACTTGGATTGGAGGAAACCTCTTCAAACTAGTCCGGGATCAAATTCTAAGAAAATGTGTCACAGAGGAGGACTTATTTGACATCCTTTTGACTTGTGATGATGGGCCTTGTTGAGGTCACTTTGCAAAAAAGAGGACAACATTCAAGGTGTTACAAGCCAATTATTATTAGTCCACTTTTCATCAAGATGTGGAAAGATATACTAGTCAGTGTAATCGATGCCAAAGGATGGGAAAGCCTACTCCAAGGGATGAAATGCCTCTTCAACCTCAAGTGAATTTTGAGCCATTTGAAAAGTGGGACATGGATTTCGTTGGACCTATTGACCCTCGTTCCAAGCAAAAGCAGTATATCATTTTGTGCACTGACTATATGACTAAGTGGGTTGAAACCAAGGAAATCATGACAATAATAGAGGAGAAGGTGGTTGAGTTCTTAAGGGAGAATGTATTTTACATGTTTGGGTAACCTAAAGAATTGGTCACTGACCAAGGCAGACAATTTACCTCCAAAATGATTGAAGACTTATTGAGCAGCACAAGATCAAGCATAGAACTTGGACTCCACGTCACCCACAAGCTAATTGGCAAGTGGAGGTCACCAATAGAGCATTGGAGGGAATTCTAACTAAAGTAGTTAGCAGCAACAGGAAAGATTGGGCATATAGACTAGTTAGGGCCACATGGGCCTAAAATAAAACCTCTAAGACCACCATTGGGTTCACACCCTATGAGTTAGTCTATCGGAAAAAGGCCCTGTTGTCCATTGAATTCGAGTACAATCCATTGAGGATGGTAGCTAAACTAGATCTAGATCTAAGGAGTGCACAAAAAGAGAGACTGCTCCAATTGAATGGGTTAGATGAGTTTAGAATGCAGGCCCTCCTATACATAGAGGTAACTCAAATTCAGAGGAAGATATGGCATGAAAAGAACATCAAAGACAAGCAATTTCAAGAAGGTGATTGGGCTTTATTATATGGTTATAGATATAAAGACTTTAAGGGCAAGTTAAGGACTAGATGGTTAGGGAATTATGTTATATAGAAATGTCATGATAATGGTTTAGTTGATATCATAACCATAGATGCAGAGGCCATTCCTTTACTTGTTAATGGTCATAGATTGAATGTTTACAAAAGGCCAGTGTAAAATAACGAGTTCATTGATGGTATCAAAAAAAATGCTGGTGGTGGATCATGTCCCAACTACTACCTCATCAAGTCACTCATAAAAGAAAAAATATAAAATAATAAGGAGATTGAGGTGAAAACCTCCATGAAGCACCTGTTTCCCACTATTGGATTGAAAACCTCTTGAGGTAGCTCAATGGTGTCAAAAAAAAAAAAATAGAATAAAAGATTCTGGGTGAAAAACCCTTGATGCGCTAGGGAAAGCTAGACTAGGAATGAAAACCTCTTGGACTCAAACTGGTTGCTTTAAAAAAAAAAAATAAAAAATAAAAAGAGAAGATAAAAATCATGAAATATTGCTTGCAGGTCGGCAAGTTTGTTAGCCACACAAAAATGTTAAATATACATGCCATATGTTTCATCCTAGTAGTCCACATTATGTTGAATTCATCCTAACATCATGCTACCATTGTGTCTACTCTGTCCAACCAAATCGTGTCTTGTGTCCTCAATCATTTCATCCATGTGCTAAATTACATGTCCTAATATGTTGAAAGGGGGTTTAAGGCTTTGTTTTTTTTTCATTTTACCTCATAAGTTTTTTAGTCGAAAATGGAATTATTTTGGAAACCAATGGAAACTTTCCTCTCTACTTAGTCTCACCTCCTTGGGAATAAAAAATTGAGATCCTTTGGATCCCATTGTGGATGAGACACTAAGGTTATGTGTCCCACAGGACCCCTACCCACTAATCATCATTTCCTCAACTTTTGACTTTTAAAGTACCACATCCTCTCATTCTTGCATTTAGCCAGTCGTCCTAGTGCCTCATGACGCTGGTAATTTAAACTCATGCTTCTCTTCGAAACTTCTAGGATCTAATCCATATAGATTACATGTCCTGTGTTCTACCCACACCATCCTTCCTTCATTCTTATGATTTTTTCACATGCATCCATGTGGCTAACATTGCCAAATATCTATGTTCACTCAGCTATGGGGCCCCTAACCAAAATCATCAAATTTTTTACTTTTATCCTCAAAACAATTATCTGACATATCTTTTGATCTAGTAAGTATATTTTGGAATTAAACATACCATTTGGAAGCTCTTTCCAAAATTAAAATGGCTCCAAATTTTGGCCTCCTTGAATAATCTAATTCACCACTATTGTTCACCAATATACATGTAAATATAAGATATTTTCTACACGTTTTACATGCTTTGAACTACAACAACAATCATGATACAACCTTCAACATCAATGTCATCTTCAAACACTTTCAACAAGCTTAGATATTTAATGACAACACTTTTGACAACAATGACATGTTCAAACATTCTCAATGAGCTTAGTCATCTAGTGATAACACCTTTGACATGAGTGGCAACACTTTCTATCAACTCAAAGTTGTGGTATATTTACATGTGGGAAACATTACACATTTTGGTAGCATGCTCAATGTCTTGGGGACTTTATGGAGATTTAGTTAGGCCCCTTGGAGCTGAGATATTGTTTCACAACCAATCCATCTATTATTTCTCTCTCACTGGAGGATGGAGGATAATTTATACAAAACTGTAATTATTGGGAGAGGTTGGTATATGAGTCTTGGTAGTGGATGGAAGCCTATACTCTATGTTATTTATGACTTTGAATATTTAAATTTGGAAAATTGACGTGTCAGAGGTACCTTTGCTGGAATTAGATATTCTTTGAATATATTTTGATTGAGGGGTATATCTTGCTAAGTTGAAGCTCAATATTGTGAAGGTGTTGAATGATGGCTTTTGTTTACTGGTATTTATATTTTCTACTTGAAGGATTGTTAGTCTGATTCCTCTACTGCGTTTAGAAGTAGTGATTAATACTCTGTGCCCTTTCCTCGAAGTTTAAAAAAAAAAAAAATTAAGTGTGAATTTTTGTTGATAAGTTTGTATTAGGTTTTGTATTCATTATTCAATATTTATAATCATGAAAAGTTGTTAGATCCTTGTTGGGCTTCATTTGGAAAGGAATTAGTATTGCAATTTTTCTTCTAGAAGGAGTTTCTCAACTGTTATGGGGGGATAATTCGATTTTATTATGGAAACAACCAACACCATATGGAATTGTGAGTCTCTTGTCACTCTTCACTCTATGTGGGTGTGGTCTTTGGGACAAATTTCTTCCATTTCTCTATAAATTCATATAATGTGTTAGAAAAATATGTTTGGGGAGTGGGGTGATAGATGCTTAAAGGAGAATTGCAATTAGTAGCAATAAGATCTTCTTCAAATGAATTTAAAAATAAATAAATTGTAATCCAATGTAATCATGGCTATGGAAATGATGCTCAATCTCCAGTAAAAGTTTCATTATTTGGACGATGAATTGGAGAACATCAAAGTGAAATTGGAAGAAGGGTTTCAGAAAGTGAACATGGCTAGTAGAACATTGAAAGTAGTATCCGTTAAGCCATCAAACATAACCTTAAAATAAATTACCAAGTTAAACAACAAAAACAATGGAAGGCTCAATCTCATATCAACTAAATCCCGATTGTTTGGTGATGCTATAATTTTCATTTTGTGTAGGGCACCATATTGCATGTGTATAAGTGGGAAATTCTAGAATCATTTCTAAGAGGGATGATGTAAATAAATGGAATACACTAGGATGGACTTGTATTCCCAACCCATGTCCTTTGGACTTGAATAATACATTTTACAAAATATGTAAATATGTTGTGTTAAAAGCAATGACTTCAATACTTAATACCATTTTCAGTCATGTCGAAAAGAAATAAATTGATAGATAACTCAAAAAAAATATTGTAAACATTGAATTTTTATATGTTTATTAATTAAATTTTAATATGAATTTATGATGATTACTGATATGTATCACATTTCTATATGTATACATCTTATTTTTAATCATCTGTTTATTATTTAAATTTATTAACTTGTTATATGTTTATTATACCAAGAGGCCCTCTCAAGCCCTCCACAATTAAAAAATTTATAATTATTATTTATAATGATTTTATAATTAATTATAGTTAATAATTGGACCACCCTAGATCCATCTTAACTATAGATCTACCATCCATGAAGACAAATCAAATCCCTTTGTAGTCAAAAATAGGTTTGCATCTCAAGAGATTCAGTTCCTCATTACGCTTGGTAGATCCAAAGTTAGGATGGAGCTAGGAGGGTTATTTATTTGTTTTGAAACATGAATAAATATTATTTTAATTTATTTAAATGTGATATGCATATTATGATTTTTTCCTAGAAAAAAATAGTTGTAATTTTATTAATAAAATTAGAAATACAATAAAATGAGTTAATCAATTCATCTGTTGTTTTTACTATTTTTATTTTTGTCAGGCTAGGCAGTAACTCCACAAAGTAAAAACTGATTCGTGTATTATTCCACAAGGTATATCTTCATTATATATATGAGGGAGAGACTGTTCAGTTCATCTCCCGATGACTGTTCATATTTCTAATTTATTTATTTACATAAATTCACCCAATCACAAGGATTAGGTGTCAATATTCCCACCCTTAATCTGAAGGGATGTTGGTGATTCCAAGCATCATTCTGAATCGTTCAAGCTTTTCTCTTCCAAGCGCTTTAGTGAAGATGTCTACAATTTGCTCATTTCTGGAACAATGACAGAGATGGATTTTTTTCGCCTCAACACGATGTCAAATAAGATGATATTTAGTATTGATGTGTTTCGTTCGATCATGGAATTTTGGGTTCTTGGCCAACTTTATTGCAGAGGTATTGTCAATCATGAGTGGAGTTGATTGTACTTCTTTTAGCTGCAAATCTTCAAGAATTTTCCTAAGCAACACAATTTCTCTTATTGCTTCAGCTGCTGCCACGTATTCTGCTTCTATTGTGGAATCTTCCGGAATTGACTGTTTGTGTGATCTCTAGGAGACAGCTCCTGATCCAAGACTCATAGCATATCCTAAAGTTGATACCCCAGTTTCTTTGTATCCATTGAAGTCTGAATTAGAGTATCCAATCAAGATGAAGTCGTCCACCTATGTATACTTGATTCCGAAGTCTTGAGTTCCCTCCAAGTACCTTAGAACTCTTTTTGCAGCAAACCAATGTCCCTCAAATGGCTTTTGCATAAACTTGGAGAGGATTCCAATAGTAAATGAAATGTCTGGTCTAGTAGTAGCTATGTATTTGAGACTTCCTACAAGCTGTCTATACTTTGTTGCATCCTCAAATTCTTTTCCTTTAATAGATGTGAGCTTTAAGTTTTGTTCCATTGGAGTAGTAAGAGGATTTCACTCTGTCATGCCAAACATGTTCAACAGATCTCCAATGTATTTCTTTTGAGAAATAAATATGGACTTTGGATGTTGGGTTGCTTCAATGCCAAGATAGTAATGAACATAGCCCAAATCAGTCATTTAAAAACTTTTCCCCAATTCCTTCTTTATGGATGCAATGTAGTTTTCATTGTTCCATATCATCAAAAGATCGTCTACATATACCACAAGATATACAACTGTTTTGCCAACTTTCTTGACAAATAAAGTTGCATCATCAAGATCAAAATGTTTGAAATTGAGTTTCAAAAGATGCTCAGTTAGTTTTTCATACCGGGCTCACGGTGCTTGTTTGAGGCCATACATGGACTTCACGAGTTTGCATACTCTATCTTCATGTCCTTTCACAGCAAATCCTTTAGGCTAGGACATAAAAACATTCTCTTTTAGATCTCCATTCAAGAAAATAGTTTTTACATCCATTTGATGGACTTTCCAACTGTTCTGAGCTGCTAGTGCAAAGAGTGTCCGAATGGTAGCCCATTTTTCTATGGGGGAAAAAGTCTCCTCATAATCAACCCCTTTGTTCTGTGCAAAACATTTTGCCACAAGCCTAGCTTTGCACTTGTCAAGTGATCCATCAGCTTTATACTTTTTCTTGTAGACCCACTTGCAGCGAATTGTTTTGGCTTCTAATGGAGGAGCAACCAGCTTCCAAGTGCCATTCTTTATGAGGGCATCATACTCCTTTTGCATCACTTCTTTCCATTCATCATGAGAAGTAGCTTCCTTGAAGGAATTTGGTTCAAAATCTGTAGACAAGTTCAATTCACAATCATAAGCAACATCCATATCAACAGGTGAATTAGAGTCATCTACATCACCTCCATTTTGCTAGTTTGAATTTCTGGTTCCTATCTTTCAAACTTCATTAGGATGAACACTTTCAAGTGTCTTTGTCACCCACTTTGGGGGACCTTTTTTAGATGGTCCAGGCTGCTCCGTCGATTGATTTGGGACTAAATAAGGATTGAGTCTCCCAATTCTATCAATTACATCACTTAAAGCATCATCCATTGTTGGAGTTTCATGCAAGGGAAAGTGTTCTTCTGATGAAGATTCCACATGTTGGTCTAGTATAGGAATCCCCCCTTCAAGATGTGGAATTTGATTATCAAATTCTTGAAATGATTTTGATTTTTCAAATCTATCCAAGCGATCAAGTTGCCGCTCAACAACATTGTCAGTTTTGGACGATTCAAGGAAAATTACATCTCTAGATACAACAAACTTCCTATTTACTTCATCATAGAGGTGTTATGCTTTGGAGGTGTTTGAATACCCCAGGAAGATACACTTACGACTTCTAACACCAAGTTTGTTTCTATGTACCTTTGGTATCAAGGCATAACAGGTGGAACCAAAGACCCCGAGATGCTTTAGCAAAGGAACATGTCCATACCACATTTCATATGGAGTCTTGTTTCTTATAGTATTAGATGGATATATATTATTTATATATACAACGCATAGAACAGTATTAGCGCAAAACATTATCTTCACATTTTTGAAGAAAAGCTGGATCGTACCATATTTAAGATTGTTCTATTCATTCTTTTAGCTACACCATTCTGTTGAGGATTATAAGGCACAATTGTTTGATGTTTGATCCCATGTTAGCAAAGATAGTTTTAAAATTCATTCGATGTGTATTCTTTTCCATTATCAGTGCGAATAGACCCAATATGAGATTGTGCATCATTTTCAATCCATTTATGAAAATTCTTGAATGTTTCAAAAGCATCAGATTTGTTCTTCAACAAATAAACCCAACACATTCTAGTGTAGTCATCAATAAATGTCATGATATATTTATTTCCATTTGCAAAAGGAACAAGCATTGGAAAACATAAATCTGAATGAATGAGTTCAAGTTTTCTATGTGCTCTTGAATATGAATCATGAAAATACTGTTTGCTATGCTTTCCTAGAATGCAAACATCACATTGCTTAAGTTTCCTAGGAATTGTTGGCAAACTAGCAACACCATTTTTGTTCAACAAGCGGAGACTGTCATAGTTCAAATGCCCAAATCTAGCATGCCATAATAAACTTGATGGAAGTGTACCTTCTTGATGATGAGAATTGTATGAGAAATGTTGTGCACAAGCAGAGGTTCCTTGTAGCTTGAGAAGCCTTTCTTCTTCTATTCTCCTCATGACAAGTGAGTGGTCAGATGCTTTTCTTACCTCAAGCTTTCTATCAAACATATGAATGGAGTCACCTTGCTGGCGGATGTGGACCAATGACAACAAGTTTTTCTTGAGCTGTGCGAGATATAGAACATGATGCAGAAGAAAGTATGGAGGATCAGGCAGTTTAACCCTGGTTTTGCCAAGCCCTGATGGCTTGATTTTTGATTGGTCTGCAAAGTATATTGCTCCATCAACATTGTTAGTGAAATCTTCAAAAAAATCTTTTCTATGAGTCATGTGGCAGGTTGCTCCTAAATCAAGCAACCAATCATTTTTCCAAGAAGCAAGTGAAGCATTAAATAAATCCTCATTTACTCCAATGCTACATTGTGCCACAACATAGTGAGCGGATTCAGGTGCTTTACCTTTGTCTATATCATTAGTTTTACCTTTCTGTTGGTTTATTTTCTGTTCAATTTTGTCCCATGGTAGCTTGCATGTAGAGGCATCATGTGATCCATTTCTTTTGTAATGTATGTAGTGCAAATATGCCTTTTCTCCTTGAGAATGTCTTCCCCCCCCTGCCTCTGAAATATATGCCTCTTCCTCTTTGACCACCTCTTCCTCTTGTAGAATCTTGAGTAGGATGCTTTTCTTGATGAGAAAGGCACACAGCCTCAACTGATGATTCAGGGGTTGTCTCCTTTCCAAAAGCTTTCTCTCTTTCAGCAAAATTTTTCATAAGAGAGTCAAAGGTTATGTCTTCGAGATTTCCATTTGCTTTCAATGACTCAAGATAATTGGAGTAAGTAGGATAAAGTGCCTTGAGAAAAGCCATAAGTGGAATATCCAATTCAACCTTAGTGGATTTGATATCATGCATTATAGACTTTACTTCAAATGCAAGAGCAAGAGGATCATTATTTTGTAGTTCAAGGCTGAAGAGTTTAATCATGAGTTGAACAACTTCAAGTGCAGAATGTGAGTCATAGAGTTCTTTCATCTTTCGTAAGGCTTCAAAGGTAGTTGAATATGATGAAATATGGCAACCCACCTCTTCATTTACAGATGTTGTGATTAATTTATAAGCTTTGCTGTTCTCATTTTCCCAAATGACGAGCTCTTTGTCTAAGGTAGGCTATATTGGTTCATTGTCTTCGTCTTCGACACACACTCCTTTCCACAACTCATTGAAAATAAGGGTGTGTTTTATCATCCAAGACCATTCAGGATAGTTGTCCTTACCAGTGAGAACTATTCCCACAATGGATATGATTGAATGCATTCTGTAAAAAAAAAAACTTGTATTAATAGAAAAATACTTCTGCTAATATACAGGAAAATTGTACTTTTGGTGGTAATTTTTTTTACATTTCAAAAGGGAATTCTCTCCATGTACTCTCTTCGTCTTTAATGAAAATATAAAACATAGATCACCTATGGATTCTTAAAAAATTTCAAATCTCCTCCTCATCATTTTTCTGCAATGTTCTTAAATTGTTTTACATGAAAAGGAAAAAAAGTTATTTGAATTTGGCCTTCGTTATTGTAATCTCAGCGTATATACTATACAATTCCATATAGAGTTTCGCATTAGAGAGAAAATGGGTTCTAGTCTAACGTTTGCATATACTTCAATCTGAGCAAAATCAATCGTTTTGCTGGAAATCACAGATTACCTCACCCTCTGATTCAATGAACGAGATTAGATTTGTAACTGCCTTGCTAGTTTTCTAAGTGTTGAAGTGAACCTAGAAACAATCATCCACATATGTGAGATCAATCTATTCCAACTCTGATCATCTTCGGCTGTTATAGCAACCCTGTAAAGACCAGCATCACGAAACTTCTCAATTTTGTCATCCAGGTTCCTCGATATATCTATTCAAGTGGTAATCTTCTGCATAATGGCTTCATATACCTCTAATTATGGTGGAGGATATCGTAACACCAACCAGGGTTTTGGTTATGCTTCGTGGGATCAATCTGGAGTAAATTCTAAGTGTTGACTTTGAAGATTATATCACATATTTTGAGAATACGATTGGTAATGCACATGCTGCAATCACATATCTGTGTGTTGTTCTGTTGAAAACTGGTGTAGTCAAAGTTGTCTCACTCGTTGTGTGGTGGAATGAGAGTATTTAGTGTGCAGTGAAGATAGGGAAGAACAAACAGTGAAACAAAATGGGCACAACAGATGTGATGAACCCAGAGGTTTTAAAGGAGGAAGAACCCATTCTCATGGAGATCCCTTAGAGGTTTTGTTTCTAATAAATAATAATGAGGAGAGCAGATAGGCATGATGTCGAGGCGATATGGAGGGCAACAGTGCGTAAGAGGCCAGTCATTAAGTGAACGTTCAGGAATATGGCCACAAACAGTGGCATTTGATTTTCAAACTTTAGAATATCTTCATGTACCGCGAATCTTGGTAGACTTGGTTCAAATAGCTGACAATTTCACCTTTAGGCAATGTTCAGGGCCAACACTCAAAAATGAAAATGCATATGACAGACAGGGCCAACGTTCAGAAATAAAAATGCATATGACAAACAGGGCCAACTTCCAGAAATAAAAATTATAGAGAGGGCCAACGTTCAGAAATAAAAATGCATATGACAGACCAGTGTACAACCCACAACAACGACAGTGAAGGGAGTTACAACTTTTTGGGGAACTTCGCTCTGAGGCAGGCAGTAACTCCACAAAGCAAAAAATGATTCGTGTATTATTCCACAAGGTAGATCTTCATTATATACATGAGGGAGAGACTGTTCAGTACATCTCCCGATGACTGTTCATATTTCTAATTTATTTATTTACATAAATTCACCAAGTCATAAGGATTAGGTGTCAACAATTTTTTTGTTTTTTATTTGAGTGGTTATTATTTTCATTATTATTAGATCTCACTTTGATTTTATGAATACGACAACATCTTCATATTTAAATGCTTTCACTCATTTATGGACACAACAACATCTCCACCATAACAAGTTGTAAAGCACCTATTAGTGCAATAACATATACTACTTTACTAACTGGACTAAGGCTATGACTTATATATTTATCTATTCACTAAAATTTTAAGTGGAAGAATAGATTAGACGTGGAATTAAATTTTGCATATGATGAGTACCCAATCTACATACTTTTGAGAAGACCCACACTGAAAAAGTTGAAAATAAACCCATTTTATTCTTGTATTTTTAACTTGAAAGAAACCCATTTTTCTTTCATTTTTTACTTTTTTGGATGTGGAGCTTCTCAAAAGTATGAAAAGTGGGTAATTGTTATATTTGAAGTCAATTTTACATCCAAAGGGTGCATCCACCTAACATTTAATTAAACATATCAAAATACAAGGCAAAAATACAATTACAAAAAACAATTTTCTTCATTTCCCTCTAAAATTATTTACCTCTATGCATAACACCGTCATATTTAATCTTGTTTCCCCTATTAAGGTTGAATTTTTTAGATTTTATTTATTTATTTTGAAGTCCATTTTTTACTTCAAAATTTCCCTAATGGTGGGACTTATTAGCTTTAGATGCTTTAGGTAGATCAAGTGGGATTGTCATAACTTGAAAGAAATGTTAATGCCATTTCGAAAGCCACTTCCGAAAGTTGTATTAATATTTCATATATGTAAATTTCTATAATCCCAGTTTTCAATAGAAGATGTTTCTAGTAAAATATTGTCTATAACTCCATATATTCCTATGAAGGACTCGTCATTGGTGTAAATCTTAATTTTTTATTATGTGTTGATGAAATATAGCATAGATGCTTACTCATATTGACCCCCTTTCAAAATTGCTTTGGACTACTTAGAAAGAAGGATTAATTGATGTCCATCTTGAAAATATTTCAATGACATGGAGAAACTAGCATGTTAGCAATTCCAGAGTGGATAAAAGAATAGACCAGTGCCACCTTTGAGCTTCCTTTTTGGAGAACTTAAAGATAAAGAAATGGATTTCTGTAAGTGGTGAATCATATCACTACCCATTTGTTCTAGAAATGGCCCCCACTATGGGAAAACATCACATCTATTTTAAAGTAAATCCAAAATAGTTGAAATATTCCCCATCCATTAAATCCATAAAGGATATTTGGTGGCCTTTAGACCCCACAATTTACAATCTTAGCAAATTTAGTTCCATAAAACTCCCAGGACATAAAAGTCACAACCATTACTTGGCCTATTAAATTTTTTAAAGGGCTAATAAGGTCCTCTTGTATATTAAGGCATATATTCAAAATTGTTTGCTAAAGGAGGGTATCAATTATCTTTCTAACCAACAACAATTACATTTAGAAAATTATAGAACCATTTTCATAAAATTCTCTTAAAATATAGAAAAGGGAAAATGAAAATTAGGGAATTATCACTCCAATGAGTGATTGAAAATACAATTTTCTTCCATCATTACACCAATCATTATAAGGAGACTATAGACTTAATTGGGATCATCACTCATATCATATCTTTCCACCCTTGGTGTTCCTCTAATAGCATCACGGAAGACTCTGTTAGATTAAGGTTGTTTCAACGCACCCCATTTTTAGCAAATCTAATGGAACACAAACTACATCTTTTAGAGACATAGCCCATGAATGTGCCTCCCACTTCTCGTGCACATTTCTAGGGAACTTTAGGGCTAATATAGAAATGATACTAAGGATGGTTAGCCACTTTATTTTATTTATTTAATAAAGAATAGAACATGTATCTTATGGATAAAATAAACAAATATGAGATTTAAGGTATTTCTCATAGTTTCTAAAAGAAAAAGCGCATCCATAAGGAATTATACATCCATTTTTTGACTTTGTTATACATATAGAATACTCCATGACGTTAGGTAGACCTTGGCTACTTTTTGTTCCACATTCATTACTATAATCCAAAATCTGGACATTTCCTCCTTTGAGCAGTTCAAACCCATATCCTTATGAAAATCCACTTATAAAATCATCTTCAAAATCATTTCTCAAAGGATGAAATATATTATCTATGATAATAATTCCATAATGAATGTGGATTCCTAAGAGAGAGACAAACCCATGAAGCAACTGGCATCTCCCAATAAGGCCTTCATTCAATCCATACAAATCATTAAAAAATAATAGTTTCTTGAAGTATATGTCATCCTCAGTTTCAATTTTAGGATATCTTTCGTTTGAAAGGAAGACTGCTTTAGTCCCTCTTGTCCCAAGACCCAATATGCTAGGAGTTGTAGATTCATTATGGTCGAGGGTTTCTCTTCTGATTTTTTTTTTGTCATATCAAAGCCCTGTTCAGATATTCATTTTAGGATAGGGTGCTAGTGGTGTGTGTATGACTTTTGTTGCTTCTGCTTAGTCTGTCCAAATGTTTCGTTCTGAAACATCTCCAAATTCCTTTTAAATCTTTCAAATTTCTGAGAAAAAAGTAGAACAAGATCCTTTGTAGTATAACCACCTCGTTTGTTTATTTGCATGCAAATCCTGGATTGCATCCAGGTAGACCTTTAGATGTCCCCTAACTGAGACCAAGAGTCCATTTTGGAATGGTTTCTGACATCTGGTTTTTCCGGGAAGATTTTTCCGTTTCCTCTAAACCGTTTTCCACCTTCCCGGTTCTCATTTTTCTACTCCCCGGGTTTTGGTTTTTGTCAGAGTTTTGAATTCTAAAGTTTATGGAGTACAAGAAAGGTACTTGTATATCAGTCTCTGGAATTTGTGGATCATCAATCGTAGTTTTTTAATGCAGTGCTGACTCAGTTTACCCCATCTCCTCATAAATCTTGAATTAAGGTAGGCCTTCCTCGGTATATGATCCCCATTTTGGAAAGGCCATGGTTTAATTCCCGATCTACATGCTTTCAGTACTTTTGTAAGGAAAATCTTCCTTTCCCTGCGGGATCATATCTTCTCTGGGGATAACATTCAATAGTTTTGTCAAACCATTTAAAGGCAGGTTTTATTTCGAGACCCGCAATATCCTTTTAAAGGATAGCATAGTACAAAGGAGGCGGATATTTTTTGGTTTGAGGGTCAGTCGCATCGGCCACGGGGGACTTGCCATAACATCTTTGATAGTTGGAGGTTTGTAAGAATCACACCACAATGATAATTGACTGGGAAAGGAACTGTTTTATATCCCGAGATGCCTTGCTGTCAGTACTTTTGTCAGGAAAATCTACCTGTTTCCTGTCCGATGCATTCCTCATTTTGGGCATTATATTTTGTAGTGGCCTGTCTATTTATGGCATGAAATATATCCTGTCTCAGAAATCCTTTTTTAAGGATTTGCACAGTACACTACGGGTGGGTTTCTATGGAATGGGTGTCTGACGCATCGGCCATAGAGGACATGGTCAAAGCAGCTGAGCTAGTCGAGTCTTGTAAGATCCTGCCATGTTGTCAACAGATTGGTAGTCCACGTTGACTGACATGATTGTCATTCCCTCGCAGCAAACAGATAACCTGGTGGGAATCGCTATCAAGTCCCTCAAACATCCCGGGAAGGAACTCGAAGTGACCATCTGCAAAGAGGCCATGTAGAACATGAATCTTCTTATTTCTTCAAAAAGAATATTAAACCTGTAAAAACTATTCCACCCTCAGTGACGATTAGGTTCAATAGCATTTATCTTACAGAACAAATTGAAAGCCTGCAGGAGTTTTCCTTGGTTGGCCGGTGGCATTTCCATGAAATGGATGATGCCAGGATGAGAAAATGGTTAGAGTGTCAATGGAAACCTTTGATTGGCTACATCCCCATCATAGCCAAACTGATGAAGGAGTGGTACTGCTTCCATTTTCTAAGTGCCAGCAACCGGGAAGCAATTCAGACTCGTCCATGGGTACATGGAAGGAGCTTCTTGGCGCTTCACAGATGGTGCATGGGCTATAATCCACTAAAAAATACCCCCATAAACAATTTAATTTGGGTAAAACTCCCGGGTCTTCCCTTGGAGTTGTGGTAAAAAGAAACTCTATATGAGATTGGAAATGCTGTGGGAAGATGTGTTTATGTGGATTCTAGATGTCTGGGGGAGAAATACAAACGTGTTGCATGGGTTCTCATTGAGAAAGCCTAGAGTGGTGGTTTTCCCAACCACATTAAATATCATGGAAGGATTTTAAGATAAATCAAAGACTGGACTTTTGGGGAGTCCCTTTTAGGTGCTCAGTATGCCACAAGATAGGACATCTCCATAAAAATGTCCTCATCGCCCTGTGTCATAAAACCAAAATTTTCATGGTAAACATCAATCGGCAAAAAATAAAAGGGGGATGAGACCTTCTTTTTCTGAAATGGAAAAAACTTCCCCTATTATTACATCATCTCCTTCGGGTTTTGGAAATCTATAGGGGATTCTTAATCCTGAAGATGATTGCCAATTTTTTGCCTCTGTTGTTCAAAAATTTGCTCCTCAATTCCATATCTCTCCCTCTTCTAATATTCAATTTGAAAGAAATATGCCTGAAATCTTGTGTAGACCCCTCGGTTCTCCTGAAAAAGGGAATCTGTCCCTTTATTCCCCCCCCCCCATGGATCCTATTGCTGACAAAGATCTCCCTGTCCCCTCTCCAGCTCCCAAATCTATCAACTCCTTCAAAGCAGACTCTCATATCACCTTAATCATGTCGTCCTCTCTCTTGTCAAAAACGGGACTGACTCAATCTCTGAAAAGTAAAGAAGCTATGGTATCGACAAACCCTCTAAATTCTCCTATCTCATCCCCATCAAACTCGATTGGTAGTGACCTGGACTACCTCCTTAGCAAGAAATCCCTTGAGCTCAATCCCCTAACCGTTCATAAACTACGGAAGCCATCCTCCCCGCAAATTAGTCCAAACTCTACAAAAAATATCACAGTAAGAAGGAAAAATAATAGGGGTAGCAGGCACTTCAGTGGAAGGGGGGATGGTGTTGGCAGAGGAGTTCGAAATCTTTCTTTAGTTTATGTGCCTATCATTGATATGATGGAAGATTAGCCTCTTAGAGCAAGTGTGGTTGCGAAGCCTCCGAAATGACCTTCATCCTATCCATGAATATAAGGGGGTTGGGGGCTGGCCCAAAATTTTTGGCCCTCGAGAATCTTTTCTTTGCAAATCAACCCAAAATCATTTTGATACAAGAAACCATGCATAACACTCTTGTATCCATCTGATATTTCAAAAAAATGCTACCTACTTAGCATATGGTTATTGTGGAAGCAAATGGTCAATCTGGGGGCCTAGCAGTCTTATGGGACCCTGAATGGACCAAAGCAAAAGCATATAAATGCTTCATTGGTATTCTCATTTCGGCATACATTAGAGGGAAAGACTCACCAATAAATATTTTAAATATGTATGCTCCTCACAAAAACAGGATAAATTTCTGGGAGAAATTCTTTTCTTCATAAATTGTTGATATTGAGTACTTGATGATTGCAGGGGACCTAAATGTCACACTAAGCACTGATGAAATCTGGGGAAACAATCGAAAAAAACATCCCCTTGCTGACTGTATCAGATATGAGCTGTTGCACAGAAATTCGGTGGACATAAATCCGCCCATAATGAAGCCAACATGGGACAATGGAAGAAATGAAGAAGCATATGTAGCAAAAAGACTTGATCGGTTTATTCTAGATGAAAGTATAATTGACAGACTAGGTATGCCCTTTACCTCAATAGGAAATGACTATATATTGGATCACAGACCGATTTTCCTAGGATGGAGAGAAAAAGGAATTAGAAAAGGGTATCCTTTTAAATTTAACAGAATATGCTTGGAAGATTCTGATTTTAATGAAGACATAAGTAATCAATGGAAGTAATTATTATCAAGAGAAAAATGCCTCCTTTCTTAACTTTCAGAGAAAAGATGGAGTCCATTCAGAAATTTGTAAAAGACTGGCAGTACAAGAAAAGACAGAAAAATTGAGCAGCCCTTCAGGAAATTAAGAAGGAACTCGATAGTGTCTCTAATAATTGAGCTACTCATAGTATCCCTTTCAACATGAGATGTCATATGAGGGACTTTCAAAGGAGAAAGTGCAAAATCTTAGAACTGGAAGGGGCATCATCGAGATTAAAAAGTAGGGAAATTTGGTTAAAGGAAGGAAATAGAAACTCAAAAAAATTTCACAGATTTGCAAGGTCAGGAAGAGAGAAGAATTCTCTATGGAAAATCAAGGATGAAAAAGGAGACTTTCTATACACTCAACAAGACATCTCAAGTGAAGCTGTGAGATATTTTGGGAACCAATACAGAAGATCTGAAGTTTGCACGATACAGGACATTATATGGGGAATAGATCCTTTTCCTCAAATGTTTGATGGGGAACAAAATGATTATATTTTTCAGCCAATAACGGAGGAAGAGCTTCTAGAAACCATGAAATCATTTAAAAAGGATAAGTGCCCTGGCCCAGATGGTTGGATGATAAAATTTCTCATCCATTTTTTTGATCTCATCAAACAAGATCTTCTAAGGATGGTAGAGGCTTCAAGAATTTCAGGTAGCATCCATCAGTTTACCACATCCACTCATATCGCCCTCATTCCCAAGAAAAAGGAAGCGGAATCTTTTCAAGACTACAGGCCAATATCCCTTTGCAACATATCATACAAAATCATATCCAAAATTATTGCTGAAAGGATAAAGGGTACCCTGTCAAAGCATTTAACAAAACATCAACATGCTTTTCTGAAGGGAAGAAATATCTTAGACGTTGTTGCTAACAGACAGGAGGTATTATTTTCCATGCACACAAAAAAATTGAAGCTGGCATTTTCAAAATTGACCTCCAAAATAATTATGCTTGCCTTGATTGGGGTTTCATGTGATGTCTTCTTGCAAAGATTGGACTGAGAGAAAATATGATAAACTAGATAATTACATGTGTCAAAAATGTGAACTATGTTGTTATAATAAATGGGATTCCATCTCCATTTTTCCTAGCTGCCAGCGGTCTGTTCCAGGGATGCCCGCTATCTCCCATATTGTTTATCCTGGAAATGAAAACCTTAAGCCTACACAGTAATAAGGCAGTAAGTGAAAACAGGTGTCATCCTCTGAGGATTTGCAGGAACAATTTCATATCGCATAATCTCTTCATTGATGATATTCTTATTTTCATAATGTTGTGCAGGCTCACGTGGTCATGCCTAATGCTAGATGAGTTATTCATCGCCAATCTTATTACCGATGAAATTGAATCCAATAGTTCTGATTGTACCAATAATTGGATTATTGGCTATAGAAAAATTCTGTGACATATCAGAGCGGCCAATTAGTAAATTGTCTTGGACCAGTCTAAAAGATTATGATATCCTTGATCGATTCACAGCTCGTACCTTGTACATCCATAGCTTTAGCCACGATGGGTGCTCTAGGTTGTTCTAAAGGTGCAGGTGAGAGTCCTAGTGGAGGGTCGGAAAATATCCGAATAAGGTCCCATAAATGACATTGTTAGGGTCGGTTGGGGACATCACACGGGGTAACTTGTAGTATCCTAAGGAGCTCTAAGCAGATCCTAAAATTTTTTCAAAGGGCCATGACTTACAAATAAATGAATCAAAGTCTAATCTTTTACATAATAATGGAAATCCAGAACTAATAGAGTGGATATCCTCTCTCTTTGGGATTGAGGCCCGATCCATCGATCAGGGAATGAAATATTTGGGATTCCAGTTAAAAGCAAAGGGATACTCCAAATTGGATTGGTAGTGGATAATAGAAAGATATTACAAAAAGATTTCAGTATGGGAATGCAAATACCTTTCAGTGGTAGGAAGAGTCATTCTAGCTCAATCAGTCCTCACACAACTCGCGGTAT
Organism: Pinus taeda; assembly: GCA_000404065.3. NCBI lineage: Eukaryota > Viridiplantae > Streptophyta > Pinopsida > Pinales > Pinaceae > Pinus > Pinus taeda. Next base: position 68,530 of record APFE030458237.1, read on the forward strand.
ATTGAGTGCATTTGTTTCTTCTTCCAGCAAGCATTATCCAGAAAATGAACAAGATAACATCAAATTTTATTTGGGGTGGCCAGGCTGAGAAAAGGAAATATCATTTGTCAAAGCTATCATCAATCTCACTGCCAAAAAATCTGGGAGGATGGGGTCTGCTGGACCTAAGGAGCTTCGGAAAGGCCCTTTTATGCAAATCCCTTTAGAGAGGGACTTTCGGGGAGAGCCCATGGAGTAATACCATAAAAAATAGGTATATGGGCGATAAGGATCTCTCATATTGGTTCAGAATGGGAAGGATTGGATCCATCTATGGCTCTGCAACATGGCTAAGCTTCTATAAGATAGAAGGGTTATTCTTAAAGAATATGATCTGGAGTTTCCAATCTGGCAGCAAGATTCTCATTAGTATGGATACTTTTTTGAGTAGACAAGAGGATATCATCTTGCCAAAGGCTCTTCTTAACTTTTTTCACATGAAAGGCTATTTCACCTGGGACAAACTCATTGCAGAATGGAATGGGCCCCTCCCTATCTAGATAGGAGATGGCAAAATGGGGATGCCTGAAAATGTGGCAAGGCAATGGAAAATTGTAGAAGTCTGTCTAAAAAATTGTGGAATATATCGTTCTTTAGATGTCGATGTCTTATTATGGAAAGATATAAAAGGGGTATCCCAGGTTCGAGTGAAGGATATTTACTTAAAGTTGATAACCTTATGAAATGCCATCCCCAACTCTTTTTTTCCTTTATCTTTCTGGAAATCAGGTTGCCTGTCCAAATCTATTTTTTTCTCGTGGCTGGTATTCCACAAGAAAAATTTATCTTGGGAAAACTTAAGAAAGAGGGGCTGGCAGGGTCCGAGTCTTTGCCTTGTATGTAGAACTGAGGAAGAAAGAAACTGCCACATGTTCGTCCTCTGTGTGAGATCGCAGTAGTTATGGCAAGCACTTGAGATTCATTATGGTTTCTCTCATGCTTCTCACACCTCTATTCAAGAGGCTTTTATATGGTGAAGCAAGCAAAGGGAATCTTGGAGGCCGATTTTCATCATCACTTTATGGTGCATATGGAGATGGAGAAACAACAATATTTTTAATGATTGTAAGGAGCCTTTTATGGGAATCGTCCAAAGCATTTCTTCTTTTTTGAATCCATACCTGAAAAGCCACCAAAGGAGAAGTGATCAAATCCTATCATGGATGATCTATGTCATGACAATTTCCTGAGAGCGTTCTTTGATGGAGTGGCACAAAATTATTCATGTGGCTGTGGAATCCACATCATCTTGGATGAAAATACTCAGTATTTTATTTCATGGAATGGAGGAAAAGGATCCAGCTGTAAAGTGGAGGCGATGGCTCTTGCGGGGCTCCTCTCCTTCTATATTTTCTTTAACATCCAGCTTGTTTCAGTTCTTGGGGATTCCAAAGTAATGGTTGATTTCGTTCGGGGAAAAATCCACATTGGCGATCCTCACCTGGTGGGTTGGATGAAAAAGCTAGTTTTTCTTTGGGAAAGGATGGAAGGATGTTCCATATAGCATGTTTACAGGTTTCAAAACAAGATCCAGTGCTGACACAGTTTACCCCATCCAGAGATTCAGTTCCTCATTGCGCTTGGTAGATCCAAAGTTACGATGGAGCTAGGACGGTTATTTATTTGTTTTGAAACATGAATAAATATTATTTTGATTTATTTAAATGTGATGCATATTACGATTTTTTCCTAGAAAAAAATAGTTGTAATTTTAGTAATAAAAATAGAAATACAATAAAATGAGTTAATCAATTCGTAACTCCAGAAGGAGAAACTGATTCGTGTATTATTCCACAAGGTATATATTCATTATATACATGAGGGAGAGATTGTTCAGTTCATCTCCCAATGACTTTTCATGTTTCTAATTTATTTATTTACACAAATTCACCTAGTCACAAGGATTGGGTGTCAACATTCCCCCCCTTAATCTGAAGGGATGTTGGTGATTCCAAGCATCATTCTAAATCGTTCAAGCTTTTCTCTTCCAAGCGCTTTGGTGAAGATGTCTACAATTTTCTCATTTGTGGAAGAATGATGGAGATGGATTGTTTTGGCGTCAACATGATGTCGAATCAGATGATATTTAGTATTGATGTGCTTCGTTCGATCATGGAATTTTGGGTTCTGTTGAAGCCCTGAAAATCGGGTCAACAACAAGGGGGATACCCACCCGGTCCGGACCTTGGTTGGTAGCTCCTTATTCGTTTGGTATAGCGGGTCCGACTGGCGATAATGGGACCAGTTTCTCAATCTAAGGGTGTGTGTGTGTGTAGAGTTGGATGAAGTTGATCTAAGAGTACTTTAAAGCTAATTTAATTCAGATTCTTAAACTAACTCTATGCTATTGTAATCTAATGAGAAACAACACATCTAATCTACGCTAACCTGGGGTGTATTCTATTATGCGATCTAAAGAGATTTCAAACAATAACTGGTAATAAAGATCATTCAACTATCATAAGAATAGAAATCAATTAAGATAAACCACTTTGCATAAGAAGTTAGGCAAAATAGTTGTGAACAGCATATCGCATAATAAGTTATTCATATATCAGACATAAATAAATGACTCCACCATACATAAGTGCCAAATGGTAACTCATACATTCATGCAATAACATATAAACAACTGAAAACTGTATATCATTTTAAGAATATAAGCAGAAATGGCCAAGAGATAAAAGTACCATTTATGACTAATCCTACTCATAAACTTCAAGAAAAAACGATTTATCTCTACTTGTTCTAACATCTACTAAGAGTACAAAAGTGCAACATCAGTAGCAGACATCAAATGCAAACATTAATAAATCTCGATCCATCCATTCATCAAAACCTCCTCTGAGGGTGCAAAAGTGCATGTTCCGAGGACAAGTTTTTGACAAATTTCTGACCCTTCTCTAAATGCATGAGAAGGGTTAAAATACTACTTCCTAATTCTAATAATAGTGTCTTTACAAAATTTAGGATGCGGTTTTCAAATGACCGTAGCTTTTCTAATCTAATAAAAAGAAAAAACAAATTTCTCAAATAAGGCTACTTCTGAACTTGGTCCTTAAAACTGCAAGTGTTCATCATGGGCTTGAGAAGAGTCGGCTGGCTGACTTCTGCGCTGAGCTGGGCTACGAAAATAGAATCTATGAGAGCTGACACTACTTTTTCGGCTGCGTTTATGATGCATTTCACAGTCATCCATTGACTATGTGGCTTGACCAAGTATGCCCAGTAACACTCCCAATTTAACCTGTTCAATGCCTGGATCGTGTTTCCCTTTTCCTGCGCCTTCTGCTTCCATTCTACTTCCAGTCGTAGTTTATTTGGTAGGTACCCCGGGGTGGTCTCTTCGATTAAGTTGGCCCTGTGTAAGTTCTCATTTACACAGTCGATAAGAATGTTTGCTTTTGTGGCCGCTGTCTCCACTGCTTGTTCCGCCTACCTGATTTGATCGTCCCATTTATTAAAGAGCAATTCTTTATGACTCTCGTTTATTCTAGGTGCACTTGCTCTTTTCCCTTACTCTTCATCCTGCCAAGCTAAGTATTCCATCACTCGTCTATCACTCTGATCATAGTCACTTCGAAAGTCCGCCACTTGATTGGTGATTTTATCGCTTAACTCGCAATAATGACTCCACTGTGATATCTTACTTCCCAACTCTTCCTGTTGTTGCAGAAGTTGCTCATTTAAGTCAATATATTCTGAAACAAATTCGGCAAGCTTAGGCTTGTCTTTATGCATTTCTTGTAAAATTTGCAACTTCTTTCCTTTCTCGTCTAGACTTCTTTGATAGCCTATCTGCATCTGCTGAAAGTCTTCCTGCAACTTCTCGAGCTGTTTGGACGCTTCAATACTAGCATTGGCTTGTTGTAACTGTCGTTGTAGTAGCTGTATTTGATTTTCTTATTCTTTCAAGAGTTGCTGAACTTTTGATGCCTTGTCAATAGTTGCAGAAGCATATGCTCCTGCGATCTGAGACAACTTAGTGAGATTTTTTGTCGGGTTATTGTTGGGGTCTTTCCATAAGATGTCCAAATGTTCAACATCTTGTGACAGTGTATTTTCTAGTTTTCTTTTCTTCCTTTGTCTCCTTACAACTGCTTTATCTTGGAGACTATAGAATACATCCAGTGGGGGAATTTCTTCTACATTAAGTAGAAGCTCAGAAGGCGGAGCGATAGAAATGTGCTCCGTTTCTGTGACACTGGTGACTATGGTCGAAACCACTTCTTGCACTATCTGTGTATTGGTCACAGGTGTTCTTGGGGCTTGCCCTTCAATATTGATCATCTTGTTGAAGGTTTCCCATTCTTTTTCCAGTTCTATTGTGACGAGTGGCGCTTTAATGACGGGAGGGGGGACGTCTCTTGGCAATGAGGCGATAACTTGTTGTTGCGACATTGCATTTGACTGAGCTGTATATTTAGCCGTTTCTTCGCTTTTTTCTTAGTTTCTTCCAGACCCTTTAGAATGTTCAGGCACTCCTTGCGTAGTGTTAGATTTAGATTTGGAAGTGCTAGAGTTTCCACTGAGGCTAATGCTCGGAGTTGGTTCTCTGGTAGGCAGTCGCAGCTTCTCTAGAGGAACATTGGCCAGCCTTCTTTCCCTGTATAACATGAATCTTTGGAGGTCATCTGGAGACAACTTCGACCGAGCTTCCCGCAAAATTTCCTGGAGTGAGCTTCTAATTTGAAACAAATCATCAAACAAATCTTTCTTTCCGACGAATACTTTTATTTTGACGTTCGTTGTGAAATCTTGGGCAACATTACTTGGGTCAAATGGCCTTGCTGGAAATTTAAATAATTGTAGACACGTCACATTCTCCACTTCGGTGAAAGTGTGTCCTACATCGAACAATGAGAAGGCCCCACAAGCTACAGGAAACTGAAGCCATATGGCCTTCTTCTTGTCTTTTAGGTCTTTGGTCAGGCCGTCTTCTGAGTAGGTTTGATAAGCAATTTCCCGAGCCAAAAGTTTATCGGGGATATATAGAGGTAGGACATGTGGAGGTACAGTGCCTCCAAACACTCTAATATAGGTGAACCATTCTTCCCCGAACCATCTTGCGATGGAGATGATGTCTATCTGTGCCTCGGGTGAGCACCTCGGGGGGTCTTCATCATACATCATTCTATATAGGGGTAAGATAAACCCGTGAAAAATCTGATAGAAGTGTGGGACGAACTGGGAATCCCATAACATTTTATGATAAACATGAATAGGTAATGGGTCCTGGGTAGTCCATTTCCAACCCATAGTGGGTAATTTAGACACATAACAAATAGAATCCATAATATACGCAGACATATAAAAAGGAGGATAGATCCTTTGAGACAAGGATCTTTTCGACCGGTAATTCATAACAGCCGTGTATAGATTATCAGAAAAGATCTTGGCCCAATCCACAATATCGGCGTTTGTGGCAGCGTCTATTAGTGGTAGCCATTCAGACGAAAATTTATTGATATCCGGCATCCCAAATAATCTATAAAGCATGGCCGCAGCAAAACAATACGGAGAGGTGAGGGAACCAGTGCTATACATACCGTTTTTTTCCTTTTTGAGTGGTTCCTCTTTTCTGGACCAATATTTGGTGGTCTCTGCTAGGTTTGGATTCTCTGCCACAAATTTCTTGACAAATTGTGCATTTTAAGTCACCTGCAGTTCAGGAAGATGATACATAAGATTTAAATCTTGCGCGGCGAATGACCCAATGAGCCCATGTCCTTGAACCTTGAATTGTCTGTTGTTCAACTCTGCATTGTCAAGTATCCACTTGATCATATCCGTGTATGGTAGAATTTTGGGCCTTGCTGCTATCCGGTGAAGGAATGAACATGCTAGCTCCTCTAAGGATGCCTCGGAAGAGCGTCGTGAGCCCACGACAGTATCAACCTTCATTACTCTAGGATTTTCTTCCTCCAACAGCCTGTACATGCTTTCCCATGTAGATATCCCTACGTCTCTGTTGCAGGAAGTATCTGTATACAAAGGCGCCATCTCCTTTGTCTTTTCCTTCGCCTCAGAGCCTTGAGCTTTATTTTTCTTTCCCATTTTCTCCTGCGTTTGGCCTTGAATCGTCTTAGCTCTTCGTTCCTGTAGATTAAGAGTGAAGTGGAAATGACTGATTAAGAAAGGTGATGGGAGAGTTTTAAATGCAACAGATATATCAAATATGCCACTTTACGTGAAGAAATTATTTACAAAAGCACGCATCTTCATTTCATTTAAAACTGAAAACTAATTCATTTACTATCATTAAAAGCGCATGATCTTGAGTCTGATTATGGTAAGTGGATTTTCTTTGAATGGCCTGCCCGAAGGATTCGTGATTAAGTGATTTATTATTTTCTTACGTAACATCGCAGATCGTGCCATTGCAAATCGCAAATCGCAAGATCGCAGATTGCACCATCGCGATTGCACCATCACAGCGATCGCAACATCGCAGGTCGCAAAAATTTGGTGTTTACCAAATCTTGCCAGTTCATTTATGCAATATGCGATCTTGCGATCGGTGTTATCACAGATCGGTAAATCTTGAAGTCTTTTCCTTATGAGTATTACTTCATTGCGATGCGATGTTATGCTTAACAAGAGGGTCTTGTGCATACTAATTTTATAGAGAAATGGAGGCATTTCCTATCTTTTTTGCAACGCGGTTTTAAAGATATTTCCCTTTATCGTAGACTGAGGTTAAAAATATTCAAAAGACCTTTCTAAGCTTACGATGGTAACCTTATTTTGAAGAAAGGAAAAACTTGCTTTTTTCTTAAAAATTTAACTAAGGGTCCCCATTCATTTAGTATTTTGGACAACACCTAAATGAACAAGGGGGGGGGTGTTGCTGGCCACAACAGGTTCTTGGCCAACGTTATTGCAGAGGTATTCTCAATTATGAGTGGAGTTGATTGTACTTCTTCTAGCTGCAAATCTTCAAGAATTTTCCTGAGCAACACAATTTCTCTTGTTGCTTCAGCTGCTGCCACGTATTCTGCTTCTGTTGTGGAATCTTTTGGAACTGATTGTTTGTGTGATCTCTAAGAGATAGCTCCTGATCCAAGACTCATAGCATAAACTAAAGTTGATACCCCAGTTTCTTTGTCTCCATCGAAGTCTGAATCAGAATATCCAATCAAGATGAAGTCATCCACCTGTGTATACTTGATTCCAAAGTCTTGAGTTCCCTCCAAGTACCTTAGAACTCTTTTTGCAGTAGACTAATGTCCCTCACAAGGCTTTTGCAAAAACTTGGAGAGGATTCCAACTGTAAACGAAATATCTGGTCTTGTAGTAGTTAGGTAGTTGAGACTTCCTACAAGTTGTCTATACTTTGTTGCATCCTCAAATTCTTTTCCTTCAATAGATGTGAGCTTTAAGTTTTGTTCCATTGGAGTAGTAAGATGATTGCACTCTGTCATGCCAAACCTGTTCAACATATCTCTAATGTATTTCTTTTGAGAAAGAAATATGGACTTTGGATGTTGGGTTGCTTCAGTGGCAAGATAGTAATGAACATAGCCCAAATCAGTCATTTCAAAACTTGTCCCCAATTCCTTCTTTATGGATGCAATGTAGCTTTCATTGTTCCTTGTCATCAAAAGATCATCTACATATACCACAAGATATAAAACTATTTTTCCAACTTTCTTGACAAATAAAGTTGCATCATCAAGATCAAAATGTTCGAAATTGAGTTTCAAAAGACGCTCAGTTAGTTTTTCATACCAGGCTCGTGGTGCTTGTTTGAGGCCATACACGGACTTCACAAGTTTGCATACTTTATGTTCATGTCCTTTCATAGCAAATCCTTCAAGCTAGGAATAAAAACATTCTCTTTTAGATCTCCATTCAAGAAAGCCGTTTTTACATCCATTTGATGGACTTTCCAACCATTCTGAGCTGCTAGTGCAAAGAGTGTCCGGATGGTAGCCCATTTTGCTGTGGGGGAAAAAGTATCCTTATAATTAACCCCTTCCTTCTATGCAAAACCTTTTGCCACAAGCCTAACTTTGTGCTTGTCAAGTGAGCCATCAGCTTTATACTTGTTCTTGTAGACCCACTTGTAGCCAATTGGTTTGGTTCCTAATGGAGGATCAGCCAGCTTCCAAGTGTCATTCTTTATGAGGGCATCATACTCCTTTTGCATCACTTCTTTCCATTCATCATGAGAAGCAACTTCTTTGAAGGAAGTTGGATCAAAATCTGTAGACAAGTTCAATTCACAATCATAAGAAACATCCATATCAATAGGTGAATTAGAGTCATCTACATCACCTCCATTTTGCCGGTTTGAATTTCTGGTTCCTATCTTTCCAACTTCATCAGGATGAACACTTTCAAGTGTCTTTGTAACCCACTTTGGGGGACCTTTTTTAGATTGTCTAGGCTGCTCCGTTTATTGAGTTGGGCCTGAATCAAGATTGAGTCTCCCAATTTTATCGATTACATCGCTTAAAGCATCATCCATTGTTGGAGTTTCATGCGAGGGAGATTGTTCTTCAGAAGAAGATTCCACATGTTGATCTAGTATAGGAATCCCCCCTTCAAGATGTGGAATATTATTATCAAATTCCTCAAATGATTTTTCTTTTGCGAATCTATCCAAGCAATCAAGTTGCCGCTCAACAACATTGTCAGTTTTGGATGATTCAAGGAAAATCACATCTCTAGATACAACAAACTTCTTATTTACTTCATCATAGAGGCGGTATGCTTTGGAGGTGTTTGAATACCCCAAGAAGATACACTTACAACTTCTAGCACCAAGTTTGTTTCTATGTACCTTTGGTATCAAGGCATAACAGGTGGAACAAAAGAACCTAAGATGCTTTACCGAAGGAACATGTCCATACCACATTTCATATGGAGTCTTGTTTCTTATAGCATTAGATGGACATCTATTCTTTATATATGCAGCACATAGAACAACATCAGCCCAAAACATTATCTTTACATTTTTGGAGAAAAACATGGATCGTACCATATTTAAGATTGTTCTATTCATTCTTTCAACTACACCATTCTATTGGGGATTATATGGTACAGTTGTTTGATGTTTGATCCAATGTTGGCGAAGATAGTTTTCAAATTCATTTGACGTGTATTCTTTTCAATTATCAATGCGAATAGACCCAATATGAGATTGTGCATCATTTTCAATCCATTTATGAAAATTCTTGAATGTTTGAAAGCATCAGATTTGTTCTTCAATAAATAAACCCAACACGTTCTTGTGTAGTCATCAATAAATGTCATGATTTATTTATTTCCATTTGCAGAAGGAACAGGCATTGGACCACATAAATCTGAATTAATGAGTTCATGTTTTCTATGTGCTCTTGAATGTGAATCATGAAAAGACTGTTTGTTATGCTTTCCTAGAATGCAAGCATCACATTACTTAAGTTTCCTAGGAATTGTAGGCAAACCAACAACACCATTTTTCTTCAACAAGCGGAGATTGTCATAGTTCAAATGCCTAAATATAGCATGCCATAATAAACTTGATGGAAGTGTACCTTCTTGATGATGAGAATTGTATGAGAAATGTTGTGCAGAAGCAGAGGTTCCTTGTAGCTTGAGAAGCCTTTCTTCTTGTATTACCCTCATCACAAGTGAGTGGTCTGATGCTTTTCTTACCTCAAGCTTTCCATCAGACATATGAATGGAGTGACCTTGCTAGCGGATGTGGACCAAGGACAACAAGTTTCTATTGAGCTGTGGGAGATATAGAACATGATGTAATATAATGTCTAGAGGATCAAGTAGTTTAACCCTGATTGTGCCAAGCCCTGATGGCTTGATTTTTTATTGGTTTGCAAAGTATAATGCTCCATCAACATTGTCGGTGAAATCTTCAAAAAAATATTTTCTATCAGTCATGTGGTAGGTTGATCGTGAATCAAGCAACCAATCATTTTTCCAATAAGTAAGTGAAGCATTAAATAAATCCTCATTTACTCTAATGTTACATTGTGCCACAACATAGTGAGCAGATTCAAGTGCTTTACCTTTGTTTGTATCATCAGTTTTACCTTTCTGTTAGTTTCTTTTCTGCTCAATTTTGTCCCATGGTAGCTTGCATGTAGAGGCATCATGTGATCCATTTCTTTTGCAGTGTATTCAGTGCAAATCTACCTTTTCTCCTTGAGAATATATGTGCCCACTGTCTCTGAAATATCTTCCTCTTCCTCTTTGAACAACTCTTCCTTTTGTAGAATCTTGAGCAAGATGCTTTTCTTTATGAGCAAGGCACACAACCTCTTCAGAAGATTCAGGGGTTGTCTTCTTTCCAAAATCTTTCTCTCTTTCAGCAAACATTTTCACAAGAAACTCAAAGGTTATATCTTTGAGATTTCCATTTGCTTGCAATGACTCAAGATAATTGGAGTAAGTAGGATAAATTTCCTTGAGAAAAGTGATAAGTGGAATATCCAATTCAAACTTAGTGGATTTGATATCATGCATTGTAGACTTTACTTCAGATGTAAGAGCAAGAGGATCATTATTTTGTAGTTCAAGAGTGAAGAGTTTAATCATGAGTTGAACAACTTCAGAGTCATAGAGTTCTTTCAGCTTTTGTAAGGCTTCAAAGGCAATTGAATATGAAAAAATATGGCAACTCACCTCTTCATTTCCAGATGCTGTGATTAATGCATAAGCTTTGCTATTCTTGTTTTCCCAAATGACAATCTCTTTGTTTGAGGTAGGCTGTATTGGTTCATTGTCTTCATCTCAAACGCACACTACTTTCCACAACTCATTGAAAATAAGGGTGTTTTTTATCACCCAGGACTATTAAGGATAGTTCTCCTTGCCAGTGAGAACTATTCCAACCATGGATATGATTGAATGCATTCTGTTAAAAAAAACTTCTACTGATAGAAAAATACTTTTGCCAATATATAGTAAAATTGTACTTCTGGTGGTAACTTTTTTTACATTTCAAAAGGGCATTCTCTCCATGTACTGTCTTTGTCTTTAATTAAAATATAAAACATAGATCACCTATGCATTCTTAAAATATTTCAAATCTCTTCCTCATCAATTTTTTGCAATGTTCTTGAATTTTTTTACATGAAAAGGCAACAAAGCTATCTGAAGTTGGCCTTCACTAATGTAATCTCAATGTATATACTATACAATTCCATATAGAGTTTCCCATTAGCAAGCAAATGGGTTCTAATCTAACGTTTGCATATACTTCAATCCGAGCAGAATCAATCGTTTTGCTTTAAATCACAGATTACCTCACCCTTTGATTCAGTGAACAAGATCAGATTTGTAACTACCTTAACGGTTTTCGAAGTGTTGACTTGAACCTAGCACCAATCATCCACGTATGTGAGATCAATCTATTCCAACTCTGATCATCTTTGGTTGTTATTGCAACCCTGTGAAGACCAACATCACGGAACTTCTCAATTCTGTCATCTGGGTTCCTCGATATATCTATTCAAGTAGTAATCTTCTGTAGAATGGATTCATATACCTCTAATTATGGCGGAGGATACCACAACACCAACCAGGGTTTTTGGTTATGCTCCGCGGGATCAATCTGGAGTAAATTCTAAGTGCTGATTTTGAAGATTATATCACATTATTTGAGAATAATATTGGTAATGCACATGCTCCAATCGCATATCTACATGTTGTTCTGTTGAAAACCAAGTGTAGTCAAAGTTGTCTCACTCGTTGGGCAGTGGAATGAGAGTATTTAGTGCGCAGTGAAGATAGGGAAGAATAAACAATGAAACAAAATGGTCACAACATATGTGATGAACCGAAAGGTTTTAAAGGAGGAAGAACCCATTCTCATGGAGAACCCTGAAAGGTTTTGTTTCCAATAAATAATAATGAGGAGAGCAGATAAGCATGATGCCGAGGGGATATGGAGGGCAACAGTGCGTAGGAGGCTAGTCGTTCAGTGAACGTTCAGGAATATGGCCACAAATAGTGCCATTTGATTTTAAAACTTTAGAATATCTTCATGTACCGCGAATCCCAGTAGACTTGGTTCAAATAGCTGACAATTGCACCTTTAGGCAACGTTCAGGGCCAGCACTCAGAAATGAAAATGCATATGACAGAAAGGGCCAACGTTCAGAAATAAAAATGCATATGACAGACAGGGCCAACATTCAGAATTAAAAATGAAATACAGGGCCAACATTCAGTAATAAAAATGCATATGACAGATAGGACCAGCGTTCAGAAATAAAAATACATATGATAGACCAACGTACAACCCACAGTAGCAACAGTGAAGGTACTTACAACTATTTTGGGAACTTGGCTCTCATACCATGTCAGGGCAGGAAGTAACTCCACAAAGCAAAAAATGATTCATGTATTATTCCACAAGGTATATCTTCATTATATACATGAGGGAGAGACTGTTCAGTTCATCTCCCGATGACTGTTCATATTTCTAATTTATTTATTTACATAAATTCACCCAGTCACAAGGATTAGGTGTCAACAATTTTTTTTGTTTTTTATTTGAGTGGTTATTATTATCATTATTATTAGATCTAACTTTGATTTTATGAATAGGACAACATCTTCATATTTAAATGCTTTCACTCATTTATGGACACGATAACATCTCGACCATAACAAGTTGTAAAGCACCTATCAGTGCAATAACGTATAATACTTTACTAACTGGACTAAGGCTATGACTTATATATTTATCTATTCACTAAAATGTCAAATGGAAGAATAGATTAGACGTGGAATTAAATTTTGCATATGATGAGTACCCAATCTAGATACTTTTGAGAAGACCCACATTGAAAATGTTGAAAATAAACCCATTTTATTCTTGTATTTTTAACTTGAAAGAAACTCATTTTTTCTTTCACTTTTTACTTTTTTGGATGTGGAGCTTCTCAAAAGTATGCATAGTGGGTAATTGTTAGATTTGAAGTCAATTTAACATCTAAAGGGTGCGTCCACCTAACATTCAATTAAACATATCAAAATACAAGTCAAAAATACAATTACAAAAAAATGTTTTCTTCATTTCCCTCTAAAATTATTTACCTCTATGCATGACACCGTCACATTTAATCTTGTTGCCCCTATTAAAGGTTGAATTTTGTAGATTTTATTTATTTATTTTGAAGTCCATTTTTTACTTCAAAATTTCCCTAATGATGGGACTTATTAGCTTTAGATGCTTTAGGTAGATCAAGTGGGATTGTCATAACTTGGAAGAAATTTTAATGCCATTTCGAAAGCCACTTCCGAAAGTTGTATTAATATTTCATATATGTAAATTTCTATAATCCCAATTTTCAATAGATGTTTATAGTAAAATACTATCTATAACTCCATATATTCCTTGGAAGGACTGGTCATTGGTGTAAATCTTAATTTTTTATTATGTGTTGATGAAATATAGCATAGACGCTTACTCATATTATCAATGGATTTCTAAAAATGACCCCCACTATGGGAAAACATCACATCTATTTTAAGGTAAATCCAAAACAATTGAAATATTCGACGTCCATTCAAGCCATAAAGGATGTTTCGTGGCCTTTACACCCCATAATTTACAATCTCAGCAAATTTAGTTCCATAAAACTCCGAGGACATAAAAGCCACAACCATTACTTGGCCTATTAAATTTTTTAAAGGGCTAATAAGGTCCTCTTGTATATTAAGGTATATATTCAAAATTGTTTGCTAAAGAAGGGTATCAATTATCTTCCTAACCAACAACAATTACATTTAAAAAGTTATAGAACCATTTTCATAAAATCCTCTTAAAATATAGAAAAGGGAAAATGAAAATTAGGGAATTATCGCTCCATTGAGTGATTGAAATACAATTTCCTCC